>PVJO010010252.1:0-65177 GCA_004026905.1 Hystrix cristata
CATTTCTTTCAGATTAAACACAAAGGAGATTTGAATAAGCACTTGGTTGTTTATTGATAATAAAAGTAAAGAATCCTAGTCATCCCTATTGTTTGCTCACATTTTTCTTTCATGATTTTTCCATGGCACTATAATGGTGGTAGATTTCAAAATGATAAACATGAAAAGCAAATTTTCTAAAATGAATTTCAGTTTTATTTGTTTGCAGTGTGCATTTTGGTCTTCCTCTTGTACCTTTTTATAAGCATGAAGAAATACATGTGTATTATATTCATGCAAGAAGTTATATTGCAATAATATCTGAGTTCTTCTAAATATTTAATATATGTCTATTATGTAAAGTATAGCTTTTATAGAAAAAACAATCATCCTTTCTGCTATTATAGGTTGTGTCCTTGAAAATGTCATTAAAATATCCAGAAAGTTCTATCATCTGCTTCTACTGGGAGGTCTAAATATGATTTGCATAAGAATGGTTTCATTGTATGAAATTAGAGTTCTGGAATGCCAGCACCAGATAGGCTTCAGTGATCATTCACCCAAAATTGCCAGATTGTCCCTGATTGAGAAGCACTAACCTCTGTAGATAATTTAGTATCTTGTCACAGGAAACCTTAGCCAAGATATTGGGGAGTATAAACACAGCTCCTTTCTATTTCCATAGAAAATACAGAGAGATAGAGAATCATTCATACTTGGGTGAGGTGACATCTCGTTGTGGCTTTGATTTGCATGTCTATGACCGTTAGTGAAGTTGAGAAGTTTTTCATGTATTTCTTGGCCATTTGTTTATCTTCTTTCAAGAAATATCTATTTAGGCCAATTGCCCATTTTAATAGGATTATTTTATTTTTGTTACTGAGTTAATTGAGTTTCTTATACATTCTGCATGTTAACACCTTATCAGATGTAGAGTTCGTAAATATTTTCTCCCATTCTACAGGTTGTCTCTCTGATGTAATCCCATGTCTATTTTATTTCCATCGCCTGTGCTTTTGAGGTCTCACCCAGTCCAAAATCATGAAGCATTTATCCTACATTTTTTAAGTGCTTGTGGGATGTGGATAACGGGAAATACTTACACACTATTGGTGGGAAGGAACATTAGTATAAGCACTTAAAAATCAATATGGAACTTCCTCAAAAAATTAACTCTCATTTGATCCAGCAGTCTCACTACTGGTTATATATCCAAAGAAAGTGAAGTCAGTATGTCAAAGAAATACCCATGTTTATGGCAACAAATAGTCAAGACATGGAATCAATTAAAGCACTCATTAACAATTGGACAAAGAAAATGTGGCATGTATACACGATTAAATATTATCCAGCCATTTTAAAAGGTGAAATTGTGTCATTTTGAATGACATATCTGAACCCAAAGGATATCAAGTGAAATAAGCCAGGAACAGAAAAACAAATACCACATGGTTGCACCTGAATGTGGAATTGATTATGTACTGATAATACTTGGAATATTTTAAGTCTGATGTTTTCTACAAGGCCACATTAATACATATTCTTGGAAAGAAAGTGAGAATACAAAAGTAATACATTGAGAATATCAGCTAAATCTCTTATGATTTCTAGATACTGAGACCCAGGCAGACTAGCTTAAGCAACAGTGGAGACGCATGGAAAGGATAAAGGGATACATCACAGAACTCAAAATTAGGAAGTGGAGCAGAGCCTGGCAGGGTACTGGATATCTACGAACCGCAAAGCACTAAGAATACTTAGATAATAATACTTTCCTTTCTTCTATAACTACATGGGCCCTCTTCCCCACCTCTATGAATCTATTCTATTCCCCTCTCTACAAAAGAAGTAATCTTTTTCTCTAAATATGGGAACAGAAATAGTTGCCCAGGCTCTGAAACATGGTCTCCCTTCTGTATCTCCAATCACAATGCCCAATTCTCAGGGAGAACATCTAATGGACCAGTTTGGGCCGACTGTCTATTCATAGTCTAAATAAGTACAATCACATTGTAGAGAAATAACCACAAAAGTATTTTAGCTCACTATATAGTCAGTGTTTCAGGAAAGAGATGCACAAACTGAGAAAAGAGATGTTAGTAATGCAAGAAATGCTCAGGTGGCCGTCTCAGCAGCCCATGTGCTTGAGAGCTGTCCCTGCCATTTCCCGTGTGTCCTTGCCCACTCTGTCCTCATGTGCAAAATGAAGTTAATCAGATTATCTACTTCTTAGGACTGTTCTATGGATAAAACATATGAAATATCATCCTCAGTAAAAATGGTCAATTCTAAATGAATATTATGTATTCTTAGAGCCATCATACTGAGTGAGGTGGGCATAGTAACACTCTTCCTTCCCAAATATGTGTGTCCTGATACCCAGAGTCACCAAATGTTCGGTCACAAGGCAAAGGAAAATTAAGATTGGCTATAGAATTAAGATTGCTAAAGAGTGTACCATAAAATAATCCTGGATTATGTTTGGGGGTCCAATGTCATCATAAAGGTCCTTAAAAGTAGAAAAATCAAACAAGAAAGTCAGAAACGTGATGAAGGAAGTGAGATCAGAGGTGAAATACTGCTGGCTTCAAAGATGGAGAAAAGGGTCCATGAGCTAAGCAATATAAGCAACATACAGAAAGTGAAAAAGACAAGAAAACCAATCCCACCCAGATCTACCCAAAGGAATGCTGTGACCTATGGAGATGCATGACTTTTCACCCACAGAACTGTAGCACTGTAACTTTGAATCATTTAAGCTAGTAGGTCTGTGGTCATTGGTTACAGCAGCCATAGAATATTGAGATTTTTAGATCTTATTCAACTTTCGATCAGTGATTTCTGTGATTATAAAATGTCCTTCAATAATTACTACTAGTAATAATTTTTAAATTATGTTTTCTTTTTTTTTTTTTTCGGTGCTGGCAATCAAACTCAGGGCCTTGCACCTGCTAGGGAAACACTCTATAACCACTGTGCTAAACCCCCAGCCTTAAATTATGTTTTCAAAACACTAATGTTTAATGTGTTCAAACACTAATGTGTTTTAAAAATTCTAACCTTATCAAGGCATGCTCTGCCAAAAACAGGCACAAGGTTATGTACCTCTTCAGTGTCCCCACTCTCAGTACCCACTGAGTGAGTCCCTTTTGTGGCATCTTATTCAGCACACACTATGTTCTCACTGCACTCTGGGTTTTTCCTCTCCGAACAGCAGCAGATATGAATACACATCTCTTTGGGGGACTACTTCCATTTCCTGCATAGTCCCAACGTACTCTATGCCCAAATCATTCAGGACCACATTCACAGTATTTAAGTAACCTATTCACACTACCACATTCCTGGGTACCATGCATTTAACATCATCTTCCCTAAAAGGAAAATATCTTCCCCCAAGGAATCAGCAATACCGCCACAGATAACAGCAGTACACAAACACGAGGCTGCCACTCACGATCATTATGGAGGGTAACCTCCAGGACTGTGTGATATCTGGACTGCACAAATAGATCGGGTTTGCCTACACCTAGTCTAAAAACGGGAGCCTATTCAAAGAAATCAGGGAAGGATTTAAGGTGCGAGCAGACCTTTTGTCCTTCTTCGAATGAAGTGTCGAGGCAGCTACTTCCTCTGCCTATGTGTGGCACTGGACCTGGAAAGTTAGTCAGCTATGAGGTGCAGCTGAAGAACTCAAGACCCAGGACCACAGAGAGAACACACACCCTCTCCTCAAGGTCTTCAGAAAATAATGCTTAAAATAGCAAACTTCTGCCTGCAAGCCATAGATGTTTCATTAGTACCCTGGGAAGTCTCCAAAACACCCTTGAAGGTACTAAACTATTAACCCAACTTTACAAATAGGCACAGTGGCACAAAGGAGAAAAGGCAAAGAACCAGTGCACATGAGGACAAAAAGCACTGTTTTTCTCAGGCTGAAACCTCTGTCTGAAAAGGAAATAAATTTGAAAAACAACAACAACCAACAACAATTTCTCTGAAGAATTGGCTGTTTTACTGTTAGTAGGAGGAAATTACACTTAGCCCATTCTTGAAATAAATTTGTGTAAGAGAATAGGCTTTTACATGTACAAAGACCTTCATTATTCCTTTTCAAAAGACTTTAGGCAATGCAATGTTCAAAGAATAACAGGGGAAAACCAACATAAGAAATTTCAACATAAATGGAAATGAAATTTGATAGTTCTGGTTTCTTTCAAAATACTAAAACGAATTTCTATCATCTGAGAAACCAATATTAGAGAACTGATCCTTTCAGTTTATTTAAATTTAGAAAATATGCTGGCTTTAGAACCCAATAATAGAGCCAAATAGAATGTCTGTGGTATTCAATAAACAGTGTTTACACACCACTATGGAGACACTGGGCAAGTATCCAAGATCCTAAGGGCCCAGTAGCTACAAAAATCATAGTTGTTTTAAGTGCATCAGATTGCTAAAGATTCAGACATGATTTTTTAAAAACTAAACAAAGAAATTCTAGAAAGATATCTGGCTGAGAGAGAAGAGACTCACAGTGGTTATCATCCTATGGGATCAGCAGAAGGAAGACAGCTCTTCCCTAGACCGGGCTGAAGAGAAGCCTGGCAAACCCTTAATGAATTTTTAAAGGTCACATGAAGCACATATATGCTGATGCAGTAGGTTACAATAACAGGAGCTCAGTCAAGCTAAGGAATAAGCCTCTACCTAATGACCCTCACTGAATACCTACGGTAGATGTCGACAGTTAGGAGAGCCCCTGGCGCACCAGGCCTTAGAGCAGGCAGGAGCTTCTAAAGGCTAAGAGTGAAGTGGGAAAGCTGTTTAGAGAACACTGAACCCTCAAAAATGCCTGGCGGCTACAGAGCAATGAGTGAGTACAAGGCAGAACTAAAAGAAATTCCTCTGAAAGAAAACAAGTGTGTTCTCTGACTGTAAGGAAGTAGCAACTAGAAGCTGGGGGTAGAAAAAGAAACTGAGGGAAGTCACTGCAAAGCATTGCAAGAATTCTCCAAGTGTACTTCAAGGGTCTTCAAAGGCTGCGGCCAAGTATGAAAGCAAGAGAGAGATCTTCAGAGACATAGAAAATCAAGGGAAGGATGAAGAGAAAATATCACTCCCTAGCAACCCAAAAGGCTGGCCAACAAGCTAAAGCAGAGAAATGTCCACAGACTGTATTCTTTAAAAAAAAATAAGAGAGCGAGAATCTCAGAGTTTCACAAGTACTCAAATCCCAAGTCTTTCTGAAGGAAAATCCTAATCCCATCTTTGAACTATTTAAAGACAGTATTAACAGAACTAAATTAAAAATGTAACAAAGACAATATGAACTTAACCATGGGATTATTTCAGCTCCACATGCTAACAGTGTGGCAGAAAAATTACACCTTACTCCACAGATTATTATTTCTATCTCTGCCAATTTTGCCTACAATTTTGCATAAAATCAAAATGTATGAGATGTATGCAGAAACAAGAAAAAGTCAATATAAATAAATGTATAGGTAAGGTAAAAGTCAATAGAAATAAATGTATAGGTAAGACAGAAAACAGACTTATAAGGCAAGGGCTTTAAAATATCATAAATACACAGGGAATTTCATCAATAATGCTGAAGTCATTTATTTTTAGTAACATATTAATCATACATATTAATGCATTTAGTATATTTCAATATGTGCATACATTGTGCATTCAAATCCAGTCTTCCTTTAGTGACCCTCCTCCTTACTCAAAAACTAGTAAAAAATAAATAAATAACAAAATATTTGATACCTTTAGAACAATATCAAATGGTCTTATGTAACTAGAATTCCAGAAGGGATAAAAGGAAAAAATAATATGGGAAAAAATATACAGGAAAAAATGTACAGAGAGTTATTTGTCAAGAATTTTCTAAAACATATGGAAGATATTGACCCATTAATCTAAGAAGCTCTGAAAATTCCAAGAAAAATAAATAAAACCACATTTAAGTACATCATATTTGAACTACTAAAAACCAAAGAGAGAAAAACTTAAAAGTAGCTAAAGGGAAAAGAAATCAGGTTGAGAATTTGACTTGTACCTCGCTTCCTACCAGGCCCAGGGACCACCCCAAGACCTGCCACTCCTAGTACGCTAACAAAGAGTTTCCACAGCCAAATCCTATAGCCAGTGAATTTAGTCTTCAAAAGCAAAAGTAAATAAAGACATCTGTTACCTAACAAAAGATTAGAGAGCTTTTTACAGCAAACCAACATTATAAGAAATGTTAATAGAAGTAAATTATATTAAAATGGTCAGAGATCCTTAGAATTTTTGGAAGCGAGGTAAAATCATGAATTTATAACAGTCCGATGATAGGCTGAGAATTTATGCTACCATACCTAGTATAGCCACTAAGACTACAATAAAAAATATACAACTTCCTAGATATTAAAAAAGGAAAAAGAAATAAAACTCCAAGTGAAAGTGAAAAGTAAGAAAAAAAGATAAGGAATTAGACAAAACACTTGTTAGAATGGTATATGTAAATTCTAATGTGTCTGTAATTATTTTGCATATAAATCAACTTATTCCCAGAAAAAGATAAAACAGAAAATTTGATAAACATGTAAATCCAAACGCACGCAGTTTGAAATGGATTTGTCTAAAACAAGACAGGTTAAAATTAAAGGATGAAAAATATGTGCCATGCAGAAACTAGCAAAGAACTCTGGAAAATATGTTATCAGAAAAAGTAAACTTTAACAGGAAAAGTATTAATAGAGGTGAAAAAAGACTGCATAATGGAAAAATACTAAAAAACTTTCTGAACTCAGCCAAGAGCAAGCTGAAACTATTACCTGAATTGCTTTGAAACCTATTTACAAGAGAGAGCTCTCCCAAGGACAGCTTTTTCATTTCAAAAAAAATGAATAAGAAGTTCACAATAACAGCAAATATCCAGTCAGCATTCATATTTCTCTTAGTACTCAGAATTATTTTCAACAATTGGCTTGTTCTCCATACAGGAAAATGAAATCCTGTCATTTGCAGTAACATGGATAGAACTGAACATGATTATGTTAAGTGAAATAAGTGAGCCCCAGAAAGACAAATACCACCTGTTCTCACTGATACATGAAATCTTAAAAGGCTGATGTCAGGGAAGTTGAGATAGAATGGTGGTTTCCAGAGATTAGGGAGTGTAAGAGGCGAGGGAGAGATGGGGAAAGACTGATCAGTGACTACTCAGTCACAGATAGGAACAAAAAGTTCTGGTGCACTGTTGCATAGAGAGTCTATACATAACAAGAATGTGCTGTACGTTTCAACAAGCTAGAAGAATGCATATTTGAACAGATATGTTTAACTTAATTCAAACATTACAAAATATATACATGTATTAAAACATTACATGGCACCCCACTGATATATAAAATGATTATGCTTTTATATTGCAGTTAAGTTAAAAACAAAAAGAAACGTAACTTAATAAGAGTGAAAAAAATTAAATCATAAATAGTCTTGAAAGGAACCAAAGCCCACAACTTGGCCAATTGTAACAGACCTAATTGCCTTTGACATACTATATATAGTGTGTTTTTCCTATTTCTTTGTTTATTTATTTATGGTGGTACTGGGTTGACTCCAGGACCTTCATACTGAGCTACATCTCTAGGGCTTTTTTATAATTTTGAAGCAAGGTGTTGCCAAATTACTAAATTGCTCAGGTTGGACTTGAACTTGCGATCCTCCTGCTTCCATTTCTAAGAGTACTGGAATTATAGGCAGGCACCACCATGCTGGAGTCCTTTCCTCTCCATTCATTTAAGGTAAAGGACAGCTTGTTCTAAGAAGCCCCTCATTCTAGATTTTGCTGATTAAATTGCAATAGTGCTATTTAACCTCTTCCTCTGCCCTGTGTTTCCTGTAAACTACTGGTTAAATTTAGAAGCTTGTAAGAATCAAACTAGTTTTTTTCCTTTGTTTTGTTTTGTCTGTTAAGAATATGTCATAAATGATTGTATGAATTATACCAGGTGAATCATATTATGTTACCTATTTGTGACTTTTCAGTATTAACTCTGCTGATGATCTGTGCCGAGATGTATTATTGAACTAGGAAGCAATAAAATGATGATGTTCTAATTCCATTTGTTACTAGTTTTGTTCTAGTCACAGAAACAAATTGCCTGTCTATGGGACACTGATCCAAATATGCCAAAATTTATTCATAAAAGGAATGTTCTGTGGTAGTAGTGCCTCTTTAGTTGATTCATAGAGCATTTCGTATGCTACTGGCTGTCTTCTAGACCCTGAAGATGTACACACTGAAATCAAAATAGACATCAGATATTTAAATTTTAAAAAGCTTCTTATGGTAAAAGACACATTGCCATTAATCCCCCTCAACATACTCCTCTTCGCTTCAAACACACTTATCCCATCATTCCTGCCACTTCCTGGAGTAGCCCTAGAAGCTCTTTTTTATGAATATCTTTAGTTGCACTGTCATGGCTGCCTCAGTGTCCTGAATTGATTCAAAATTATTCTTATGGTCATTTTGACTTTTAGGAAAAGCAAGAAGTTGCTCTGTGAGATCCAGTGAATAACGTAGAAGACACACTGTGATGTTTTTATCTGATGGAATAGGCTATAAACAGCAGTGAGAAAGAGGCCTCTGAGAACAGAGTCAGAAAGCGGCAAGAGAGACGGCGCAAGTGTGTTGGAAGCAGTGCAGAGCGCATCTAGGTTTCGAAAGTTTGGCCAAGAACATTTTAATATCTTTTAAAAAAACTATTGCTTTAGACCGAAAACTTAACCTTTTAACTGTAGCCAGCTTACTACATAATTCTAATATCATTTTAATATAATATATATTAGAAATTAAACTCAGTCAACTTAAAGCAATCTTAAACCTTTATATATATTAATAATTATGAAAACACATTTAATAAACCAAAAATATTCTTTTTATAAGCATTAAGAAGCCAAGAATACTTACATTTATATTTAGAAACTCATGGCTTAATTGTTGTTATGAACATATACAAGCATTAATTACATTTATACTTACTTATTTACTCACCTTGATGGCTTACCTAAGTACAGCATAGTTAACATTTTTAAACTATATATTTTTAGACTTATAACCAACAAGGGGTAAGAAGGGGAAAAAAGAGAAGAGCTATGAATTATTAGATAAGATCTTTACCTCCTCATTATAAAACCAAGTTTGAGACCTTATCATTTTATCCTTAAATTACATTTGGAGAAAAAACCAAACATTTAAAATCCTTTCAATTGATCTAATGAGGAAGAAGAGGGGTTGAAAGGTAGGGAGGGGAATGGAGGGAAAAAAGAATTAAGATCTATTGTGTACAGGTACGAATTCCCTATGATGAATGTGTCCAATATGCATGACAAATATATACTAATAAAAAAACAAAAAAAATAGACATGACAGATACTGAGTTACTCATAATCATTTAAAATGTACTACATGCCTTTAAGCTCTCCCTGTGTACTTCTGGAAAGAGATAAAGAAAAGAAAAACGAAAGAGAGAAAAGATGGGATCCTATTTAGGTACTCAAGGTCAGGCTGCCCGAGATGCCCAGCCCGTCCCAGGGTCACGCCCTGTACTTGGTGATTGATGCTTTAAAACTGAGCCAGGCCATGTACCCAGGGCGGGACTCACATCGGGCCAGGCTGCATGTGCCACCTACAACTGGCGGGCCTGCCCCATTACCCAGGTCTGAACTGAAGAGAGGTAGCTATGTTCTGTTTTCTGTTACTGACTAGTCCAGGCATCCTTGCTAGCCATGCAGACAGAAATCTCTTGCTTATGTCCAGAACAAGCATCCTTGGGCATAGCTATTCCAAACTTCATGAACAGTTCAGGAAAGCAAAAAAGGGTGTTGTCCACAACAGCTGGGCTCTACTCAGAAATTTATGCCAAAGATCTTTATATCCAGGGACCTGTAATACAAACAAGGAATTCATAGGGTTTAAAAAATTCAAAGATGTCACTTAGCGACTACAGATCACATACCATGTTAGATAGGGAGATTTTCTTGAGGCCAAAATTATAATACCATAATTAAGTAACATAGAGGGAGAAAGCAAGGCAGCATTAGAGAAGCAACCCTGAGAGTTTCCAGGAAAAAAGTTACTTATAAGCAGGACACGACAGGTGGCCCCAGGACCCAGGAAGGCCATGCAGACAGTTCAGAAGGGTTGAAGCAGCACCCTTCTCGTGGGCCTGTGGGCCTCTCCTACTGGCTAGGAAAATACAGATGCTGTGTGCTTCCCCTCCCTGCCCCCATGCGGTGGGACTCACTAGAATCTGTCCCCAGACCCGTGAGAAAACTGCCTGAGCTCCCATTAATCCCCCCCACCCTCCAGCCCCCACCTTTCCATGATAACTAATATCAGGAAATGTTAAAGGTTTTGAATTTTCTCTGAGTCGAAAAAATGAGTGGGAGAGCAGGCACAAGAAGTTAAGTTGGGGCTTTCCCTTGTTTTAATGTTATCAGTTTATTTTGCCTTTTTTACTACATGTTCACGGTACATAATGTTCACATTCTCTGTGCAAAGTCAGTACATGTACATAACATATCTTAATTCCCTTTTTTCTTAGAGGAGAGAAGAGGAACAAAAGAAAACCATTGGGTTCCTTCTCAAACTGAGTCCATAGACTTACCCAGGTCCCAAGGACAATGTTAGTTATTACCTGAATGACCATTTAAATCTGCACAGCTTAGGACATGTTCCCAGGCACCCCAAGAGGGGAGCCCCGGATGGTATCAGGCAGATTGAGCTTGTGCCCTTCATTTTTGAGGGCCCAGGGGATAAAGAGAGAAAGAGAAATCAAAAAAAAAAAAAAACCAGTTTCAAGGATTTTTTAATCTAGTATGTGTAGGACCCAAAAATGTGTGTGATTTAAGATGACTGCTTCCCATGCGGGTCACCCAAATGCCGGCGTTCTCTGTGGTGTCTCAGGCCTGGTTTCCATTCCAATTACATGAGAAACATAGCTCAGGACACTAGGTGGTCCATTTGTTCTGTGTGTCTTCCCGGTGAGCAAACTGGCCCAGGAACAGGGTGTGTTCAGATCCGAGGGAGAACCTAACAAGTCTACTTTGTGTCATACCTCTCAACACCTCTTCCCATTTCTGGTCAGAAAGAACAAGCGGCTCTTATCTTGGGTGCTTTTATGTAAAAGCACTCGTTTTTTCTGGGGACTTCAGAGCCTCTAGCACTTTCAATGACACAAACAGCCTGCTGGGGAAGCATGCCGTACATTCCCCACCACTGACTGCCCGAGCTGCTGCAAAGGAAAACCTTAAGGCCGCAGGAGTATGTAAATGGGGAAAGAAAAAAAAGAAGGAAATAAAAATAAACTGTGCTTCAAAGGGCAAAGGGTTGGACGAAACTAAGCTTCAGAAAGGGGCCGAGGTAAGCGGGGAAGCCTTTGGCTGGACTTACTAAAGTCGCCATCCCAGATGCCTCTTTTTACCTCCTGGCTGGCTCACCAAGAGAAAAATGTCAGTGGGCTGGCCCATGAAGCTGAAATAAGAAATGTAACCCACACTTCTGTAGAATAAGTTTGCAGGTCTGTTAACTCCTGTCACGGAAAAAGAATTATTTTCAGGATGCATCTGTAAGAAGTACAAGAAGGGTGTATAGGCTGAGATTTTAGAACACACTCAAGAATAGAGTGCAAGTACTCAAGAGCAATGAGACACACCAGTTGGGAACTGGAAATCTTTAAGTGCTTTTGGTGGTGGAAATCTGTGGAATTTGATAATCTATAGTCTTGTCTACTGGGTGGAAGAGGATGGCCCACTCGTAAAATAATGGTCCATTCATACAGGAAATCCAAATTGACAGGTGAAAAATGTGGTCTAGTCTCAGGTGAAAGAGGACCATTTGCAAGTTAAAAAGGTAACGACTGAACACATTTGTAAGTTAAAGAGAATTGCCCAAGTTTATTATGTGCCAGAAGAAGAGAAAGAAAAAAAATTAAAATCAACTGGGCTTGTGTCCTAAAGTTGCAGTTTTCATTTTTTTAAATACTTTTGTCTCCATTCTGCATAGTTATTATTTCTTCTATCCTACCTCAATGGCACTAGGCCCCACCTTTTAAGGATTTCACCACTTCCCAGTGGTGCTGTAGCTTGAGGAATAAGCCGTCAACACGTGGGACTTCAAGAGACATTTTGGATCCAAACACTCACACCAGAGAACAAAATGCTGGTTAATTCACTATATTGATACCAGAAGTTTTCCTGCAATACATTGCAGGAATAAAAGTGCTCAAAGCTCATCAGTTTGCTTTTCTTCCTCCTTGACAAAGCTTAGAAGGACTTGTTCAAGTCACACGCAAGATTTGAGTCCTCAGCTTTACTCTCAATCTCACATCTCCAGAAGGAGCCAGAGATACACCTGAAGTACTTTAGTGTCATTAAGATTGCACTAAAGAGAAAGCAGAGCTCACAGATGGAAAGAAAACACTGATGTGTTTCAGAAAAGGTTATTCCTGCTGGAGAAGTGAGATGTGTTTGCTGCTTCGATGAGTCAGATAAAATTCACTATTCTCGAAGAAAGTGAACAAGCTTTGAAAAATATTTGCTTAAGCTATCCATGTCTCTTGCAAGCTTCCCTGAAGCTTTGGGGATGACATTGCTCTTAGGGGCAAAGTTCAGTATCCACATCCAGTCTAATTGTCAGACCACAGTACAAAGCTTGTGTAACTGCCTGTAGTAAATGGAAAAATCTGTACACGCCATACTCACCTGCCAACCATTCATGGCTATGTCAATATAAATTTACAGACTGTAAAATCCTCACCTTAGCCAAGTGATACATGTAGAGAAACTGAATTTATTTTTACCAGATGGATAGAAAAATTTGTCAAAGCATGCAATGCCTAAGAGACATGTAAAAGAGCAAGCATTACTATCTTAATTTGTGTAAGATGGTTTTAAACCACAGGTTGCCCAAAGGTGTGTAAAATAAGGGAATGCATGGAATTTCTGTTTGGCATCTTCTAATATACATGCTACATGATAGAACAAACCCACTGTCAGGTATGGCTTAAATTTTGGAAAGTAAAATAGAAGTCAGTTAATTTCATCAATGAATTTTTTAAACATCAATTTCCCTATCAAAACAAGTTGTAGAAATTAGGCTATAACTGGTACTATTTTTTACAACAAGCCATTTTGGAATATGTTTGTGAACTTCATCTCATTGTTGTACACAAAACATCCCTAGGTTTCTCCAAGCGAGACAATTCTAAATATACAAGGAGAGAAACCAAGTGGTATCTGCACTTGATATTTGATCAGCTAATTTTAACCTAGAGCCCCAATCCTAATTCCCTTTAAGATGCACATTTAAGCTGCACAACACACATTTTGTAGTAGGCATATGCTTTTGAGTTTCTCTGCCAACTAGCACTGGATCAGTTTCTCAGATGTAGCCATCTGTTTCTCATACAGAGCTAAATCCCCTCAGACCCCAAAAATAGGAAAACAAAATAAAGCCCAGTTTTAAAGTAAATTTTATTTTTTCTTTTCTTTTATCTCTCTGCTATTAATTCTTTATCATAACTCTCTGTTACTCCACAAGTATTTACAAATTCCATGGTACACTTTCACTAAAGAAGTTTTTTCAGTCTAAGTTCCCTTGGGATTCCCGCCCCTCCAGTGTTGAATGATCCACGGTTCTATCTTTCCTTCCATCTCCCACAAAGCTCCTCACTGTTCGCATGATCTAAAGTACAGGTTAGAAAACAAACTCATTGTGCTACAATTCCTAAGCAAGAAATTCTGATGTACACTTCTCCTGTGCCTAATCCCCATATTCAGCCTAACGATGTTTAAATTACAGAATCAAAAGTGAAAGATATTTGGGGAGAGACTTATTTTAAAATAATTTTTAAGCCTTTTCTTAGTTGAAGAACGTTTTCTTAAACAAAACATACATCGCCAAAGTCAAATATAGAAAATAGGATTTACTATTGAACTAATAATGGCAGGGGGACATAAAGCTCAACCTTATAACTCATCTCTCCCAGGCACACATCCTCAGAATCCCTAAAGCTTGCTTCTCAGAATGAGGTTTGAAAACGACTGCGGATTCATTTTTCAGCTTTCTCTGAGCCTTATTTAGGGAGAAAGACAAGGTGAGTTTTAAGCCAGTTCTTCAAAGGTATAAAACAAACTAAGGGCAAAAACTCGACTGCCATCACCAGTATCCTATGCCCCACTCTTCTCTTAGAGGGAATGGAGGAAAAAGCACTACTACTAACACTTTCCGTCCACTACCAAAACTATTCCTGATCTCTGATACATGGAGAACCCCAATTTGTCTTTAACCTATGATGGAAAGGCAGAAGCCACAAGTACTCAAAAATCTGTGTCCTTTTAAATTAAGGGTTTGCAGAATTTAGCTAGAAGAGAAGCTGAACTTTGTTGAGCACTGGAATAAATAAATTAATTCTCTTTGCAAATGGACACTTTAAGAGTATGTGAGATTTCTATTTTGAAGTCTTCAATTTGTTGACTGTTGTGATATAATGGCTTCATCATGCCAAACAGCGTTCTTCTATCAGTATTTTAAACAGGAGAACAATCAGAAATCATCTTTAGGCATATATGATAAATAAACCACTTTATGGAAGATGGATAAATTTTTATTCACGTTACCAGATGGAAACAACAGTCTCATTTTGCTTAAAATGTGTACGTTTTTAAGAGTAATTATAATATTACTTAAAAAAAAAGAACATACTAGGAGCAAAGATTTATTCTAAGTTGTTTTTGTATATTTATATTCACTCATCGTAGTATGCATGCCTTTGTGCACTCCCCCTCCACTTGAGTGTGGCCTGGACCTAATGACTTCTTTTGAATGAATAGAACACATAAAAAGGGACTGGATGCCACTTCAGGGACTACTTTACCAAAGGCATCTGTCTTTTTAGCACTCTGTCTTCGCACCCTGCGGCCCTTCCATTGTTCACGCTAATGGAGCAAGCTACCATATTATAATACGCTTTATGGAGAGGCCTACCAGGTGTGGAACAAAGAGGGACTTCTAGCCAGTAACTTGCAAGGAACTGAATCTTGCCAACAATCACATCGTAACTAAGAAGTGATTCTAATTGACTCATGTCCTGACAGTGACCTTGACAGAGACCCAGAGCCAGAGGACCCGTTTAAATGGCATCCAGATCTCTCATCATTTGAAACAGAGATAACTGACAGTATTATTTGAAACCAAGTGTGAGGATAATTTACTATTCGCTGATAGACAAGCAATAAACATGGAGTCATTCTTGGCTCCTGGCTTTCTCTTATGCCTCATATCCAACTGATCGGTAACTAGTCCTGGTTCTACCTTAAAAAGACAGCTAGACTCTGGTCAGTTCTACAGTAAGACATCTTCAATGTAAGCCTCCATAGTTTTATACTGGAATGTTGTAAAAGTCTTATAACTGGCTTCTACCAGGTCATTTAGAATCTGTTCTCAATACAACAGTGAGAATGATTCTTTTAAAACATAAATCAGGGCTGCTGCAGTGGCAACCACCTAGTTCTCAGCATCATCAGCTCTGTAAGTGGCTAAAATCCTGCTTCCTTTCTCCATCATCAGATCTGCAGCCATTCACAGGCAAAGCAGAGACCAAGACTGTATCTCAGAAAACAATGAAATATTCAAACATACATATCTAAGAGATTGCTGCTACCTCCTAGAACAGAGATAACATCTGTTGACCCAGATTGGCCTAGTTTTTACCTAGACCCGACGCTGTTAATCTCTTCTATAGTTCCTCTTTAAACCTACAGGAATGGGGCATTTGATCTTAGAAAGGGGGCATCTATAATAAAGGAGGAAAATCAAAACATAAATATTCCCAATTCCCTATGTTTGATATTTCAGGAATTCAAAATTACTATACTACTTTTAAAGATTTCTACAGTAAATAGCCAATAGCAATAAATTTGTAAGAAATATCAGGAGTATTGCCCAACTAAAACTGTTTTAACTGATTATATTTCAGCAGAACTATCTATTCAAACTCCCAAAGCTGGTGTAGTAGCCTTGTAAACTTTTCAGTCTGAATTTATATGATCATGTGAACAAACATATTAAACTTTCAAGACAGGGATACTCCAAGACCACAGAAATACCATCAAAATGACAAAAGTATGAGTATGTAATTAATCCACTCCCAATTTCATACCTTGAATCTTAAACCAAAGAATAAGAAAGAAAGACAGAGTATATATGAAGAAACATATGTGAAAATAGCCATAGAAAAGATTTATATACAAAACTCGTGGGGGGAAAAAAAGAAGAATATCTTGGTGCTAAACGAGTTGAAGATTATATAATATCTGTTCTTAAGAATGAGGAAGGTGACAAAAATAGCATTTCTAGGTACAAAGAATCAACCAAGAGTCTATATTGAATTGATATAAATTACAAAGTGAAAATCTATATGCCTATCGATTTTATTACAAAATCATATGTAATTTATATATGATCTCTACATGAAACCAAAATTTTGGCCGGCCTATCTCCTCCACTCCTGGGAAGTAAACTAAATCTTTAGAATTTCCCAAATGACTGGAACGTCTTTGTTATTTACGGAGGGCCCCCAAACACGCCTGATAGTTCATGCTAACAAGATGATTGCGGGTAGAAACTGGCCATGATGGGCCAACCTTGTAAATAATATCAATGTGATATCAGCCTAACCTCTGAGGAAGGGAGAGAAGGGAACCACAGACTGAGTGCAACCATGTAGCCAATGACTCATGGCCACTGAATGATATCTAAAATATCTCTGGGCTCCAAAGCTTGTGCTCACCTCCCTGGCTAGCAATACTCCATATTAACACACTTCAGTGCTAGAAGGACACCGCACCCCTGAGGATGACCAACCGAAGACTCATGTTTGTCACACCCCCAGACCTAGCCCTAGCCTCTCTTCCTTTGGCTGGTTCTAATTTCCATCCATTTGCCATAATAAAACTAGAATCTTTAACTGTAACACTTTTAAGCAATCTGAGTCATTCTAGAAAAATCATCAAACCAGAGGCTGGTTGTGTAAATCCCTAAATCAGTAGCCACCTGTTCCGAGCCCTACGAATCCCTGAATTGTTGCCTGTTAGAAGTATGGGCGGTCACATGGGGCATATTTCTTCAGACTGTGCAGTTTGTCTAACTCCAGGTGTTATATCAAATTGGTATAAACTCTAAACTATTCTTTAATTTTTTCTTTATTTTTATTAGTACATGTTACCCATGCATAATGGTTGGTACATGTTAGTAAAAAAAGAAAAAAACTATTCTTTAAAAACTGGTATTATAGAATGGAATCAGTTTTATATATGTATGCCCCAAAAAAGTCACCTATCCTACCCATCAGTCCCAAGCCCTGGACAGGCTCACCCTCCTGCATGGGAAAAGCCAAAACCCACTCAACAGTATGTAGAAATATGCACTGAAGAGGGTCCTGGGGCCCCATGCTCTCTCCGACTCCGTCTCCTCCTTCTCTCGCCCTTGCAACGCTCACCCCTCTCCAGTACGTGGGCTTCTGTGCTGTTTGTGCATCAGTTCAGGCACCCTCAAGGCTTTTGTACCCTCTGTTTCCTCTCCCTAGGACTCTCTTCTTCCAGGTATCAGTGCAATCCTCTCCTTAACTTCCTTCCATCTTTACTGAAAAAGCCACCTTGAAAGTGAGGGATTCAAGTAGAAACAGCAAATAGACATATGAAAAAATGTTCAATATCACTGGTCATTCGAGAGATGCAAATGAAAACAACCCTGAGATTGCACCTCACTCCAGAAAGAATAGCTATTATCAACAAATCAGCCAATAACAAATGCTAGAGGGGCTGTGGAGAAAAAGGAGCCCCTCTCCACTGTTGGTGGGAATGTAGACTGGTGCAACCGCTATGGAAATCAGTGTGGAGATTCCTCAGGAAACTAGGACTAGAGATTCCATTTGACCCAGCTATTCCACTTCTTGGTATCTTCCCAAAAGAATTAAAGGCATCATACCACAGTGATATACGCACACCCATGTTTATAGCAGCACAGTTTGTAATAGCTAAATCTTGGAAGCAGCCCAAATGCCCATCAACAGCAGAATGGATAAAGAAAATGTGGTTTTTTTATACAATGGAATACTACTCTGCCATAAAGAATAATAAGCTCAAGATATTTCTAGGTAAATGGATGCATTTTGAGACCATACTCATCAGTGAAATAAATTGGACACACATGTTTAAATATCTCATTGTTTCTCTGATGTGAGAAACTGAACGTGTAAATAAAGATTAAAATGTATTATATTGGGAAAGGGAAGAAAATGTCCAAATGGGAAAGGGAACAAGGGAGGGGAGGAGGAAAGGAACGGAGTAACAAGAGAAATAAGAAATGGAAGGAAAAAATGGAAACAAAGCTTTTGTAAATAAGGAGGGAGGAGGGAGTGAGGGGAGGGGAATGGGAAAAAAAGAAGCAACAAGATATAACATGTACAGGTACAAATCCCCTCTGATGAATGTTATGACTATGTACATCTAAAATGTACCATTAAAATAAAATTAAATTTAAAAAAAAAAGAAAGCAAGGACTTCACTATCTGCACAGTGCCTACTTCCTACCTGGGCTGTCCCTGCCCATCTCTGTCTCTGTTACCCTCTCTACTCACCCCATCAGACCCTCTCGGGTAGGGTAACTTCTTGTTTTTCTTTTTTATTATGCTTATTTGCCATGTGGCCCTAACATGTTTGTACTAATAACGTAGCCCTGGCAAGAAAGCCAAGTCAGGAGTGAGGATCGTGATCCTGGGGACTCTTTCTGGGTCCAAATGAAAGACTAAATTTGCTAAGACTTTAACTAGATATTCTTACAATGTAATGCCCTACTGAAGTTGTCCCATTCTTCAAGGAAAACCATGTCTATAAATCAACAAAAACACATTTTAATCAAATGCCAGATTGCAGATTTCTTAAATCAAAATTTAACCCAGAAAACATTGAAACTGAATATTATCAGAGAATAACTTCTAAGATTGTACCTAAATTTATATCTATATGTTATAAATGTTTAACTATTACAATACTAAAACTATTATAATGCAATTGACTTTTCAAATACAGCCATCCCTCAGTCTTCATAGAGGATTAGTTCTAGGACTCCATCCAGATACCAAAGTCTACAGACACTCAATTTCATTATATAAAATGGTATAGTATTCGTATGTAAATGACACCTATCCTCCCCTATAATTTAAATCATCTCCAGATTACTTTTAATACCTAATACTATGTAAATGCTATGTAAATAGTAGTTACATTGTATTGTTTAGTGCTCACGACAAGGAAAAAATCTGTACATGTTCAGTATAAACCCAATTTTTTTCAAATATTTTCCATTTAGTTTTTTAAATCCATGAATTCGGAATTCATAGATACTGAAGGTTTAGGAGTCAAATTTTTCACTTCTATAATTAAAATGAAAGGAAAAAGTCTCTTCACCATAACAACTAATTGCTCCAGCAGCCCTCAAACTGCGCAATTGCTACACTAAGTTGAATCTCACTTCCAACAAAGGTCGGTGGAAGAAGCAAAATATATTTTGATTGATTCTGTCTGTAGTTTTCTCCCAATGTTGCCACCAAAGTTTTATGCTTTTCTTTCCTCTGTAGTAATCACAGAAAGTCTTCTCTTCAACTCTTGAACCAAATGTTGATGGTGACTGTGAATTAATTTCTTGCATCATGCTAACTGGACTAGAGGATGCCCACAAACCGTTCTGGGTATCTCTGAGGGCGATTTTAGATGAGATTAACCTTCAGGTCAGCACACTGATTAAAGGAGATTCCCTTCCTCAATGTGGGTGCGCTTCGTTCAATCTGCTGAAGGCCGAAAGAGAACAATAGGTTTGACCCCGCCCTGAGTAAGACAGAACGCCTCCTGCCTGGTGGTCTTCAAATTAGGACATCATCTTTTTTCTTGCCTTTGGACTCCAACTGAACAATGAGCCCGGGTCTTGGGACTGATCCCCTGTAGACAGGAACTACCGCACTGGCTCTCCCGGTTCTCGGGTCTTCAGACTGGAACTTTTATTCTTTCTCTGGAGAACCCTCATTAATACAATCATGCTACAATTTTATTCATGCAGTCCACAAACCAAGTTTCTGTGCACTGCTTGCAAAAGATGCTTTCTGTTTTTCAGAAGCAACTTCAAATCCTGTACTTTTACTTTTAACATATTTTCAGACTCTTGCTATTTCACACATTCACTTGAGGACAAGTTGTGCTTAATTCTCAAGTAGCGAAATATGGCAATGAAGCTATGAACTTGAGTTTCAAGATAATTAAAATTGTCTCCGAATTTCTACATGTAATTCAGCTTCATCGCACATATACCCATATTAGCCTTTTTTTTCCCCCTGGAGTGGAACAGTAGGAGAATCAAGCAAGCTTGGCATAATAAATATCTGTCCTTATGAACAGTGCCAGGCGGTTGTGAAAAAATGAACTATTTTCTCTAAGATTGGTACTGGTTGTTCAAAATAAACTTCTGTCTTGGTGTTGGTAAACCACCTGGTTCAAAGATAGGAAGGTTTTGTCCACTGGAAATAGCAGAACTAAAGCTATTTGTCTGTAGTAGGTTTTATAAAAAACATGTAACTGTTATTGCTATTATTCTAAAAGTTTTGAAAATAAGGCAATTCCAAAATTTCTTGCACACCATGCAGTTTGTCTATGGCTGAATATTAAAAAAAATGCCCATTATTTCTCATAACTATGGCTCAAAATGCTGATGTTCTATGCTGCACTTGCTTTCTGAACATAAAATTGAAATGAAGGAATAGGTGTGAGAACTTTGAAAAATCCTTTATGCCCTACACCACTTGTGGTGTCCCATCGATAACATTTCCATGATATTGAAGTCAAATATAGTTATTCAGCTTCCCAAAAGCTAAACTACATGTGATACCACATAAGAGATTTGGGTAAATTCTGACATGAACATAAAAGCAAAATTCAACAAAGTCCAAAAGTAGTCCCATAAGACTAAAGGAACCAAGAGGTAAAAATATAGGAACGGCTATCCCACCCCTTCACCCAGCTGTGGCAAAGAAGACGTCCTTGCCTCTGGAGTAATGACTCAGGGCTGCTAGCAGGGAACTAGGGCTAAAACCCAACAATGGTGCCCTGAAGGGACAGTCCAGGAACTATCTGGGCAAGACAAGAACACAACAAACCTGGTTGCACCCAGGTGACACTGTTTCTGCCTCTGAGAGTACAGAAGGCTCAACAGGTAAACACAATACCAGTGAGATTATTTTAGTCAAAAATACACTGTAAATGTTCTTCCATACATATTTCAAATAGGCATATCACAGTTTGTCAATAAAAAGATGGTAGGGTTTATAATGTTGAGGTTTCTTTTCTTTAAATCTGTTTTTAGTTTTTGGTTTATTAATGAAAATGGACTCCACCTGATCAATTGAAAAATAAAAGTTATAATGACTTGTCATAATCATGATCATGCCATAATCCAAAAGTATGAGTATCCCATCATCAGGAGAGGATGAAAATTGTCTACAATATAAACTTTGGATGTAACCAAAAGTACCCTGAAACTCAGATTCAGGGAAGATAAATAATGGATGGTGGAATTTTTCAAACATCTGAACCATTTAGATAAGGAAAAAAAGAGTTGTTCTTTTAAGTGCTGCGCTCATTTCAGACATCTGCTTCACTAATTTGGGGAAGTAAGACATTTGTGTGCTTTTATGGGCTTTCTGATAAGACATTATCTGTATATGTTACACTATGCATTGGTTTTACTATTAGAATAGATCTTATATCAGGGAAAGAGGAACATACTGCATGATTACCATTTATTTTTATATGCCGAGTTTTCAGGCAGACTTTTTTGAGACATCATAAATCTACCACCTGGATGCTTTTGACCAAAGAGATTACTAATTCTACCAGAATTGGTAGCTGAAGTTGAGTGGGGCTAAATTTAACCTCTGGATCACTACAAATTCCAAGCACCTATTGATTTTTGTACATATGTCCAATGGAGAAAATTTAGAAAAATATATTTACAGACGAAGATTTTTTTAAAATCCCTTAAATCCTGCCAAAAATGATAATGAACATTAACATTTTAAACTTTATCTTTCTAATGTTTCTGCTATATTTATCTGAAAATTTATTTTGTTTCATAACTTTTTATAGGACTTGCTAATTAACTACATATTGTGTATTCATTTCCATTTTTCCAACTATTCTTTTATAAAAGTATATTAAGGGCTACATAGCACCCTACTGTATGGCTACATTAAGATATATTTAAGATATGGAAATATATTTGTAAGATGATGATGAATAGGTCAAAAAAGTACAGTGGACTCAGATTCTATCCTGAATATATTTGATGGTTTCACTTTTTCTACTGAAAGTCTTCATAAAGTTGGTAGAAATTTCAAGCTATCTGCCTTCTTTTTGAAAGCACAAGTGGTGACTACATTTCCCTCTTTGCCCTAAGTGTGGACTGTGACCACAGGGATGTATGCCATTTCTAGGCCTAGACCTTAAAACAGCACACATGTGCTTCCCTGAAGTCGTCTCTCTCCATCTGTCCTCCGCACATGCCTCAACAGAAACCAGAAATGCGCATTAACACAACCTTCATCAATGGGGTGGTGAGACATCCTGACCAAGTGGAAGAAACTGCCCCACACCATTCCAAGACAAATATGAGGGAGAGGGAATAACACACTTGCCCTTAAATTACCGCATTATTGGTTTTCTGTTACAGCAGAAGTTACACCTAATTTACCTCCTCCTTATCAAATGATGATTCACCCATAGTAAATGACGGCCCCATCTCAGCTTGGTCCACAATTCAGTGCCTAGTAGAACTTCTTCCACCTGAAGTCTTTAGATCTGTGCTTCAGGAGCACCTCAGTCAGAATCTGCACTTCTGAATTTCTGACAATAATATGAAATGAGCATCAATCCTTCATTCGGTCACAAATAGGAAGGTTTTCAATGTTTTCTGCTTCCACTAGAGTTTATAGATATTGATAAAACAACACCCACCATCACCTCTAAAGGAAATTCAACCAGATTAAGTCCTACCCTTGTTACTGATGTCAAATTGTTTTTTATGTATTAATAATGCATCTGTGTTCAAAGAAACCCTGGAAGTCAAGTTAAGCCCTCCTTTTTCCAAAGGTACAAACTGATAAACTGATTAGGAGTCTTATCCAAGATCACACATAAAGACGCCAATGAAAAAGACAATCAGAATTCAGAAATGCTGATGTCTAATCAAGAATACTTTCTACTACTCTAAAATAGAAAGTACAAACTAAAGAAGAAAATTATTTTCCAAATGTTTTCACTTTAAATCTCAACCACATTTTGTTTTTCTCCAATGCAGCCATCAGGTCAAATGTATTTCAGTATCTTAAATGGATTTCAGTGCACAGAATCCAGTCAGTCCTTCCAGGATGAATGACAATCATTCATTCATTGAGAGAATCTTATGTAACAACCATGTACTTAACACTGATGAGTAGGCTATGGAAGCATACATTGGCAAACAAGAAATTACAATATAGGCTATGGAAGCATACATCGGCAAAACAAGAAATTACAATATAACTGAGTGCAATAAACTATGGAGGATGAGGGGAAACAAAATGTTTATGGTTTTATATGGAAGGTCATGGAAGGCTTCCTGGGAGAGGTGCCACAAAGTTTGATTCCTAAATAACTATTCGGAAGATAACCATATGGAAGACAGAGGAGGATAGTAAACTGCCACTTTTACACATAATGGAACCCCAGGGAAATCCCAGTTTAACACCTGATCTCACCACCTTCCAATCCATTACCCTCTTCTCTTCCCTATATGCATTTTCCCATACTCCAGTGTCCGTTCCAGTGATGAGATGACACTGGTAATAAACATGAAAGGCGTAAAACGCTGTAAGGTACTATGGACTTTGATTTAAATAAAAATTGCTGGAAATAACTTCATTATACTTCCAATTTAAATCTCTTTTTTACCATCACATTAATATTCTCTGCAAAACTAAAATATATGAGGCTGAAAATATTCAGGCCTTTCATGCATGAGGAACCATGATTTGGAAGCTTTTTCTCTGAAATGCCTTAAAAGATTGATGATGCTTTTAATCATTTTTCTAGATGCGGGGGGTAAAGGAGCCTGCAGCGGGGTCTCCGGGTCATGTCATCATCCGTCTCCCAGTCTCTAGAGTTAAACAGGGATCATTCCTGATTAACAGGACAGTGCAAGTCGCTTCACTGCCACTGCCCTTCCAAAAGGAAAACTAAACCTCAATTATAGAAGTGAAGGTTCGTTGCTCTTTACTAAATATTTAAATAACTACTAAAATTATTTACACCCCGTGTAGGATAATGACACACTCAATGTGTGTTAAAATACTACCCTAAAACTTTAAACCAATTTACAATAAGATAATACAACAAATAATAAAGTAAAATATACATCATGGGATGTATACTTGAAATTCAAAAGATGAGGAATAGGGGTAGTTCAGTACTAGAGTGAATGTTTAGTGCGTGTGAAGCTAGGGGCTCAATCCCCAACACCACTTCCCCGAGAAAACCATATAGGACACATTTGTGAAAAACGATACCTGATGTGTCAACATAAAGACACCTTCTTTTCCATAATGCAAAGACATCGCATTACAGTAATGCATACATACATATGTTTATAACAGCACTATTCATAACAGCTAAATCGTGGAATTGGCATAAATGTCCATCAACAACAAATGACTGGATAAAGAAAATGTGGTATTTGTGCATAAGGGAGTACTACTCTGCCATAAAGAAGAACTTGAGTCATTCGTAGGAAAATGGATGCACCTTGAAACCATAAAGTTAAGTGAAATGAGACACACATGCTTAAATATCCCATGGTTTCTCTTGTGAGAAACCCAAAGTATAAATAAAGAGCAAAATAAAAGATAGATAATAGGAAAGAGAAAGATAGATTTTTCTCACCTGGGAAGAGGATCAAGAGTTGGAGGGAAAGGAGATGGAAAAAGCAGTAAGATGTGTTATGTACATGTACCAATTCCACACAAGGAATGTAAACAGAGTTGAATGTTCTTAATGATATACCCTGTAATTATACTTATTTTAAAACATTCCAACCCAACAATATAATATAATTCTAAACAAAGATTATTAGAAACATGATGTGGAGCAAAATCAAGTATTTTCCATCCATTACCAAATCAAAATCAGTACATTAATAATGCATAACAAATAAACCGTGTTCTAAAAAGACATGAAGAAAATTAAAAGCAAATATGTAACTAATGAAAAATTGTTGAATGAATAAGTTAAAATTTAAGAGACAACCAAGTGATCAGGTTAAGATAGTTCAGTTTTCAAACAAAAGTTTGCACAGCACAAAAGTCTCATTAAGAAATCATGTTAAAAGCCCAGATGCAGCATCACCATGTAGGTGCAGTTCTTAGGAACAAAACATTTCCTGTTTTGTGAGGAACAGTATGCTTAAGGAGCAAGATGTTCTAAAGCTTTCTTTTGAATTAAAGTCTCCATTTTACAAACAGTAAAAGGGCAATGATGGTGCTGTTTCCATCATTATTTAGAACTGAAATTCGCGTGCTGTTTTCACCTGAGAGTTAATGGTCTCTGGTGGGTTCTGAGCTCCTCTCTCCTGCTGCCTCCAGCCCATTAACTGCCACCTGGTTCAAGAAAACTAGCAGTTACACAGGTCTAATAATGGCAAGTTAGAAAAGCCACAGTACACCACCTTACATACTCATGCCATATAATAGGTATATAAACAAAGTTCTTGTTCACATATATGTAATCAGGTAAACCAAAGAGCAACAAAAAACACAACTTAGAATGACAGAATGAAGGCCTGGGAATGTAGCTCAGTGTGAGGGCCTTTGCCAGCATGTACAAGACTCTGGGTTCAATCCCTAGTACCACAGACAGAAATTTTTAATTAAAATGATAGACTGCGTAATGTCTCACATTGACTGTGATAGTTACTTTGACCAGTTCTATTACAGATCTCAGCGGTTTTAAGGGTCAACTTTAAGGGTATAAATAGACACTAATAAAACGCTGCATCTGTGAGGTAAATTTATTTCCTCGGTCCAACTCCACATTGTAAAGTGTCTCATTTTATCTAAAGTTTCAGGTACAAATACAGGTGAGCACATGCCAGAATTTGAAGAACTCTGACTCACTTCCCAAAGAAGTTCCTTGTACACATTATCATGGTTCTACTTCAAGTCAAATTTGCTGAGCATCAGTCACCAAAAAAAATCACATCCTTATCTCTCAAGAAATAAGTCCTAAAAGGACTAAAACACTGTACCAAGAGTGTATTTACTGGCTGTTCCTAAGTATCCTCTCTAACACATTATCTGAAAAACAAGTCTTCAGCTGCATGCTTTTCCCTCTGTGAACTGTGCGATGTGTCAAACAGGTTATGGGAGTGTTTTCTGCTTTCCTCCCATCGACATCCAGCACCTGAGTAGACACCACCTGCCCCGTGTCCCCGGCCTGCCTCCAACATACCTCCAGTCTGGCCACCTTGCTCTGCGTCCCTGCCAGCATTCTTAGTCCGACCCAACAGGTGGCTTTCTAAGCAGCTTTATCCTCACTCCCCGAGATCCACCCAGCTTCTCCGATTTAAACCAATTTAAATCCAAGCACACCGGCTCTAATTCCACTACTTGCTTAATCGCGCATAACACTGATTTAATTCTCTCATTTGTCTCGGAGCACCTCGCTCGTGCTCAGTTGCATACTCCCTCTTTCAAACCATCCTGCGGATCTCCCCGGGCTCTGACCATTCTGCCCACTATCACGGAGAAAGGAGAGGTCATTATCTCCTAATTATTTATCTAAAACAACTTACAATTAAAAGGCCACTTTTTTGCAAGATAACTATGTAACTATTAAACTGAGGGCACTCTCATAAGTCGTAACTCTCAGCCATTTTCTTTTCTTTTGTTACCAGTGACTTATATTCGTGACATGCCAGCAATGACCTAGCAGCGACTGTACCAGCAACAGTACTACTCTCCATATATATATATATATATAGAGAGAGAGAGAGAGAGAGAGAGAGAGAGAGAGAGAGAGAGAGAGAGAGAGAGAGAGAGACTTCTGCCTCTCTACCATCCAGGGACATGCGGAACTGCATTTCCTGACCTCTGAAGTTAGGGATGACCACTTATTTCCATTTCAACAGAAGCAGAAGTGTCGGTGTTCAAGCAGTAGCTGTTACTGTTGGTGCAAACGCACCTTCTAGCTACTGAGTTGATCAAGGGAGCTTGTGTTTTAATGGAATTTCTCTTAACCTGGTTGAGGGATAAGTAGAGCCTTCTGCTGGCATCTGTTAGAAATGTAGTGAGTAAGACAAACTTGAGTCAATCTTACTAAGATTTTTGTAGTAGTGTACTTTCTTACTGTAGCGTAATGTTACCAATTCTAATACAGGAATTAAAGGAAATTTAAAAAGTATTTAGGCTTGTATATCTGACAGGATCTATAATTAGTTCAAAGGGAGTCCTTATAGCATGAAATACTGAAATTTCACAGTAGAAATCTACTTAATTTTAAATAGAAATCTATTGGAATTTTCTCTTATTTCAACAGAAAAAAAAAAAAAAAAGGTAGTATCTAGACTCCAAATCTTCACTTCTTTTAAACTAGTGCTTAAGAAGAAAGGGCTAACATGCTGAAGATTAAATCTAGACTCATACCTTTCACCATGCACTAAACTAAAATCAAAATGGATCAGAGATCTAAATATTAAAATAGAAGCAGTAAATCTACTGGAAGATAGACTAGGTAAAACTGTTGAAGACATATGTATCAGCAAAGACTTCATGAGCAAAACCCCGATTGCCCAGGAAATATCACAGAGAAAAACAACTAGGATCTCATCGTATTAAAAAGCTTTTGCACAACAAAAGAAACCACCAACAGAGCAAAGAAACCACCAACAGAGAGAAGAAACAACCTACAGAGTGGGAAAAAGATTTTGCCAGCTGTTCCTCTGACAAAGAATTGATAACTAGAATATATGAAGAACCCAAAAAATCCCCCCAAATTTAAAGAGCCCATCCAAAAATGAGCAGCTGAAATGAATAGACATTTCTCAAATAAAGAAGTAGAAATGGAAAATAAACATGAAAAAATGTTCAACATCACTGGTCATTCGAGAGATGCAAATTAAAACAAAACTGAGATCCCACCTCACTGCAGAAAAAATGGCTATTATCAAGAAATCAGCCAATAACAAATGTTATGGGGAAAAAGAAACCCTTCTCCACTGTTGGTGGGAATGTAGACTGGTGCAGTCACTGTGGAAATCAGTATGGAGATTTCTCAAAAAACCATTTTTGAGAAATCTCAAAAAATGGACTAGAGGTTTCATTTGACCCAGCTATTCCCCTTCTTGGTATATTCCCAAAAGAATTAAAAGCATCACACCACAGCAATATATGTACACTCATGTTTATAAAGGCACAGTTTGTAAATAGCTAAATCTTGGAAACAGCCCCAATGCCCATCAACAGCGGAATGGATAAAGAAAATGTGGTTCTTTTTATACAATGGAGTACTACTCTGTCATAAAGAATAATAAGCTTAAAACATTTCTAGGTAAATGGATGCACCTTGAGACCATACTCTTAAGTGAAATAAATCAGGCATACATGTTTTAAATACTGCACTATTTATCTGGTGTGAGAAACTAAAAGTGTAGATAATGACTAAAATGTATTATATTGGGAAAGGGAAAAAAGTCGTTCAAATGGGAAGAGGAATAAGGGAGGGGCAGGGAAGGAGGGATAATAAAAAAAGAGAACAGGAGAAAAAATGGAAACGGAGCTTTTGTAAAGAAGGAGGGAAAAGGCACCGAAGGGAGGGTAGGGGAATGGGGAAAAAAGAAGCTGCAAGATGTATGATGTACCCAGTACAAATTCTCTGTGATAAATGTTATCATTATGTTTGTCTAAAATTTACCACTAAAAGTTAAAAAAAAAAAAGAAATCAGAGCTAGGCCTTTTATGCCATACCATCTCTAAAGATAAAGACATAATAATCATTCAAGTTAAGGTTCTAAACACAGATACCATATTAAACTAGCTAGAACTAGAAATTAATCTGTAGGTTATCTATAGATGAATTTTCAGATTACAGTTCAGTATACTTTTATGAAATTATTGAAAAATCTGTCTATATGTCTACTTAAATTAACATGATGTTCTAAATGACCTAAATAAATTTTATTCATTTACTTTTAGTAAACAACTTCATGATCACATTGCCCAATAAGCAAACTCTTTAGAATATATCAAAACTTACTTAGTCAAAATTTGTGCCCCATAGCTTGTCAATAGTGTTTGAAAAAATAAATTTTAGAATTTTCATCTTTTGACTATAAGGGAAACAAAAAGCCACTTGAATCCTGAAAATCATGTCCAAATTCACTGTAGTACTCAAATTGAAACATATCGTTCCTATTTTATGTTTTACTGTTTGGTTAAAAATGTTTGAATGTAATACTTCTATTGAAATATTCCCTTAGTGCTTTGCTCTTGTTTCTCATGTATTTCATTTTTATCTGTCCAATTTAATCATCACAGATTTTTGCTTGTATCTCTTCTGATGACTCTTGTTCTTATAGTTTCTCAAGACTTCTGTGCAGAATTCAGCCATTTTTACACTTGTTAAAAGTTTTAATATTTTTATTAAATAATTAAACACTTGGAAATATGTAACATTTTTGTATTCACGCGTATGGTCTGTATAAATTTGAAGTAAATGACCCTTCTATTAAACTTTACACTT
This sequence comes from Hystrix cristata, assembly GCA_004026905.1. Lineage (NCBI taxonomy): Eukaryota > Metazoa > Chordata > Mammalia > Rodentia > Hystricidae > Hystrix > Hystrix cristata. The sequence goes on from PVJO010010252.1 coordinate 29,917, forward strand.
TGAAGTGCTGCCCTCAATTCTAAAATTAATAGAATCTCAGAAATAAATACAAGTGTTAGAAAAAATCTATACTCATCTGTCACTATTACTCCAATGGCTATTTCTCACATGATCACTGGATAAAATATTTTTAAAAGCATAGACATTCATACTAATGGTGCATAGCTATTAACTGTGTGTATGTCTGTCATTTCAATTAGACTGTGAATTCTTCACTGTAAAGGAGATTCTCCTATTCATCCCTGAATTCCTTGCAACTGGAAAAAGTTTAATAGAAACTAAATAGAATGATGTTTCTGTCAATATGTTCAATTTACCATATTTGAGAAAAGTCAACTAAAAGATTTGAATTTGAGAGACTGAGAATTTTTTCCTTGATTATTGAGAGATGGAGACAGCATCTACTTACATACTAAAATGTGGTCCCCACCTATGAAAACATTCTAGCCACACATTCATTCAGAAATCAAGTCTTACAAAAATATCTCCGCATCCTCATATACCCGGATTGAGCCTGCTTTGAATAAACTTCCTTACACATGGGTGAGATTCACACATTCATTCACTTATTTCAATTGACAAACTCAATTACTTGCTAAAATGTTCTGTCTCGATAAAATTTGAACTAAGATGCTCCCTATACCCATAATGAAGATCGCATTTTCCATTTTTAAAATCCCTGGTAGGCAAAGCACAGAGGATTTTTTAAACAGGGAAATTATTCTTTTTTATTTTAAAATTTTGTATTTGTACATGTTTGCTGTACATAATGATTACATTCATTGTGGGGAGTTGGTACATGTACATAATACATCTTAATTCTTTTTACTTCTATATGATACTATAATGGTGGATATCTGTCATTAAATATTTGCCAAAATCCATAGAATGTACACCAAGAGTGAGCCCTAACGTCAGCTATGGACGTTGGGTGATAATGACATGCCAGAAGCAGGCTCATCGGTCGGAACAGATGTTCCGGTCTGGTGGGAACGTTGCTAGTGAGGGAGGCTGAGTGTGGTCTCAAAGAGGTTACGTGAGAAATCTCTGTACCTTCCCCTCAGTTGTGCTATGAATCTAAAAACTACTCTAAAAATAAAATCTATTTTTAAATACCCCTGCTTTTCTATAGGCCATTAATATGCTTATAGTATTAAGCTAACCTAGATAGTCATAAAGGATCATGGCTACTAAAATAGAAATATATATAACATAGGCAATAATAGTTGAAACTATGGTGATGATTTACTATCGGAGTTTTTTTGTGTGTGTGAGAAAGAGATAATGGGCTCAATATGTCTGTTGGATTCATTTTCTTAATAGACATGAAGATAAGCAGTGTTTTTTACTTCATTTAATAGTATCGAAACAGTGTTAGTAAGGCTATGCAATTTGCCCAAAATCATACAGCAGGTAAGAAGAATAGGGCATTTATCCCGATCCCATCTGAAGTGAAGTTTGATGCTCTCAGATGTCCATTAATTCAATATTTATGGAGAATCTTCTACAGTCCTAGGCCCCTTCTGGGTCCTGAAGATACATTAGTAAACAAAACAAACATGAACATTGATACCATGGAGCTCGTATTTGGGAGAGGAGGCAGGAATCAGGCTAAAATTACTATAGACAGAGAGATACAGATAATTTATTTATAAATTATAAAAATATTTAAAATATGCAAGAGAAAGATTTATTCAGAAAAAGAAGGGCTGAGCAGAGATATGATAGAAAGTGACTAGAAGGTCACCTCAGGAAAGTCGGTCAGGCTCAGAGAGAAGGGAAAAAGATCCAGCCACCCGAAGAGCAGAGGAAGAACACAGTATTCCTAAGATGGAAAAGAATTTAGTGTGCCCAAGTGGCCAAAATAAGGACCATATGACTGGAGAGCAAGGAGGAAGAAGAAGGAGCCAGGGTAAGGAGTCTGGATTTAACTGTAAATCCAGTAGAAAGAAGCTACTGGTGGTGGTAAGCAGGAAAGAGACATTCCAGGGACTGTGTGACCAGCGGTTTATGAGAAGGCACATACAGAGACCGTCTAGTTAAGTGCCAGTTAGGCTAATCTAATAGGAAGATGATAGTAGTTCAGCCTAAAGTGCTACCTAATGATAAAAATAGGATTAAAACTGTAACTTAGGAGAATAAGTAGACACAAAGCTTATGATTCTGGATCCAACTAAAAAGGCATCCTAAAAATCGCTGTGAAGACCAGCAGCACCACCATCTTACATGAGACTGTTCCACTCTCGGGATTCAACAAAGAACAAACGTCTCACTGAATTTTGGTTTGACAGGGTATAAACTCCTGACAAAAATTATTCCTACATGGCAGCACCATTATACCATTTGCTCATATAGTAATGCCATACTGTAACGGTAGAAATAAAATTAAAATAAAACCTTAAAAACTCTAATCCTCTTAATAAACATATATTTTAGTGCCTTCCCTGTGTTTTATTGCATGATTTTAAATGTAAGATTCCAAAACCTAACTATCCTTCTTTAAAATTGCCTTCCTAAGTGCATTTAGTAACAAAAGATAGTTCTATACATCTTATTAAATGGTACAAGTAGAAAAATAATAAAGAAAAATGGCTCCTGGTCCTTAATGTTTACAGAGGTCTCATTTTCCTTTCTGGTTCACTTTGAACTTTATACAAAGTGATTCCCAACAAAGTAATAAATTGTCAGCACAGTTTTGAATTCAAACCAGGGTATCAAGTGGACCTCAGGATGAATACACCCATGGATAAAGTTTCTATTATCCTGCTTAATAGGAATATCACAATAACTACTTTCACATAAAAATAGTGATATTCTATCAAATCACACGTTAAATTGAAGATTTCTCCATTCTTTTTTCACTACTAAAACTGGTAAAGTGGATTCAACAATTATTCCCACTACATCCAAATTCCATGTGGAGTTTCCATCTTCTTATATCTAAAAGCAAGTCACTAAAATTAATATATTTCTATGTATTCTGCTGCCCTATTCTGCTCATAATTATTTATCATGTAGAAGGCCAGGAGTGGTGGCACACACCTGTCATCTCAGCACTTTGGGGCTGAGGCAGGAAGATCGCCGAGAGTTCGAGGCCGGCCTGGTCTGCATAGTGAGTTCAAGGCCAGCCTGAGCTATATAGTGAGACCCTGTCTCAAACAAAAAAAAAGCACTTCTGAACTTCTGTAGTTCTACCCCCTACTTCTTTCCACGTGATCGAAGTGGACAATTAATACACATGTATTTGTAATGTGTGTGTATTTCTATTCAACTTCTTCTGAAAAGAGCAGCTCTTAGTTTGAGAGATTTTGTTCTGATCAAGCCTTAAATGTTAATTTTTCTGTGTGTTGTGGCATTTCGATAGCTCTCAGAGTCTTACTTTACAGGAAGCAGAGCTCTGAGGAGACTCTCTGGCACTCACCAATGAGTAGAAGATTCCCGAAGTCTGGGTTCTAAGTATCTTACACTGACCCACAGAAAGACACATCATACTATAAATGGAAAATGGAGAGAGAACGTGGACTCAAAGTCACAGGATCACTCCGAGTCTGCATCAGGATATCGTCTGCCTTACACTTTCTTTATTGGTCCCCACAGTATCTGCCGTAGGGCAGGCACAGAGTACACTGTCCTGCATCCTTACTGACCCACCCTAGTTCAGATCACTACCATTCCTCACACTGTTTATGTAAGGGAAAATTCTGAAGTCTGTCTTTGATATAAGATGTAGATCAGTGGCTATTCTCATCCTTAGAGACATCATGGAACTCCTCTGCTGTTCCAGCAAACCTGGTCCTTGAGACAAAGAGTAGGAGATAAAGGAAGGTCACATTCCATACTTCATTAGCAAGGAAGGATAGGGAAACAGGGATGTTTCCACCCGAGAAAGTAACAAGTCATAGACTAAGGCTTGAGAATTCACATCCCATATCCACGAGGGTACCTGTCCTATTGCATCCTGATTAACCCTTCAGTCTGGCTTGTTCCCAACTTTTAAGGGCTAGCCTAATTTACAGCTCTATATAGAGAGAGGATAATTGATAGAAAACTGAGACTTATACAGGTAACACCTAGCCATAGGAATGCAAAATGTGTTCAGGGTAATGTAGTTGTCACACTTCAGATACTGACCAATTTCACAAGTTCTTCATCCATTTGTTAATATATTTCAACATTCTAATTGGATTATAAGTATGTGGCATTTTGAGTACTTTGCTGAAATGGTTGTAATTACAAGTTCTCTCATTAAGGAGTTAATGTTTTTGAAGTGTTCATTTCATATTTGTCTGAGAGTCGTGATTTTATCCTATTTTGAACTCATCTTTTCTAATATTCTACCCACTGTAGGAGTCCCCTCTGCCACTTCTTTGTCAGAAGATCATTCAGTCTTTCCTTCAGAAAATCCAGCAAAATAAAGTTCAATGCCATACACTGAGCCATTCATTTTTCACCTAACGAACTTGTGTTGAAAATTGAGTCAAATCTGCCTCTCTGTTTTATAATCCATCATTCACTTCCAGAAAACCTCTCAAGAAAAAGACAAATTTCCTTTCCATGTGACAACCATTCAATCCAGAGCTGCACTGCCCACCACAGTGGCCACAAGCTCCAAGGCAGTTGTTGGGCATTTTAAAAACATGACTGGTCAAAACTGAGCTATAAATGTAAAATACATGTAAAATTTTGAATATTTCGCACAAAAACAAAGGCCATAAAATACCTCATTATTTTAATGGGTTATAGGTTGAAACACTATTTTGAACATACTGGATTAAATAAAATACTTTATTAAAATTAACTTCACCTATTTCCTTTTACTTTTTTGTTGTAGATCCTACAAAATTGAAAAGCACAGACCAGATGTAGCTTCCATAATGCATCCATTGGCAGCACTGTTTCAGAACTCTAACCCCCCGCTGTCCTCTCTAGTGAGTCTCCCCTAATAATATATAGACCATAAAACTCCAGGTCCTCTAGCTATTGTCAAACAATCTGTTTTCTCCACTCCTTTGGATTCCTTTCTCTTTCATCTGGCATATTTCAACTTGCTGAAATCTCAAATAGGGCATGTACCCAAGATTAAACATACTAGGGAAGAGGTGAATTCTTTATTACTTGATTGAGGACTTGCATTTCCATTAATGAAAATTTGTATCACACTATGTTTGAATAGTTTTTTTATAATTTGCTTTTAACTAAATCTTTCGCCATCTAGTATCTGAATTACTTGATTTTGCTCAGTATACCTGTGTGTGCACACATTTTCCTGAACTCATTATTAGTTCTTTTCCCTGAAGAATTGTAGATGTCCCTATTTTCTTATGATATCTAAATGAAAAAAAAATGCATGTACCCTCTATTCTGTGACTTTATTCATGTTACAGATCAACATTTTCCAATCAATGAGCCTTTGCTACCCCAGCGTACTATGAAGTCTTCAGAGGTATGCCATGAAAAACTTTTTTTAAAAAAAACTTTGATTCCCATGTAAAATTTGTTTTTGTAACAAAACAGGCTGAAAACATCTCTCTGTGCCTGTCAAATGCAGCAACAAGCTGAAAAGGTAGAGTTGCTAAAGGATTTACACATTTATACAAAGCAAAGGCACAAGGTAACATCAACCTAGCACCAGAGAGCCAGAACCTAGTTGCCTCATAGGTACACACAGACTTGGAAAAGCAAACGGGGCATCCAGTATTTCTGCTCTAACTAAAACAGCAAAGAGTAAGAGGGTAACCAAGTGCAAAAGCCCATAACTATTTCAGTCATGTTTTCAAAAATTCTACATTTGGAAATATCCCAGAGGTATAGAAACATTGAGAACTATTGCTGTAGATTAAATTTCCAAAGAAAGGATGAGATCTCACCATGGGACACAGCACTGAAGAAAATATTTGGGATGATATTGAACCTTAATTGCCAAACAATCTGATATAAACCCAGAAAATTCTATTATAAGAAAATGTATTATCATGTCCATAATTTTATCATCTGAAATCTAAATATATCTATAGCCTTCAACTCTTCTACTGATCTATGAAATAGGGTTTAGCATTACTTATTTACTTATTGTAGTAAGTTAAAGTTGACTTTTACTGCTTTCTTCTTTCTTTTGTAAGCATTTGCAAATTACTTAATAATTACTCAATTTAAGTGTCTGGATCAACATCAAGCCTATGAGTTTTAGTTTCTGGAATTCAAATTTTCCTGTTTTAGAAATTTGAAATATTAGGCAATTTCTAGGTGATTGATAGATTCCAAAACAGTTTGAAATAATATAAAGAATATCTACTTCCAAACCAAACCAGCTCCCACCTTTGGATTGTCTATAGACTTAGATGTCAACCTCAAAGCCTCAGAGAGTAGTAGGTGGAACTTTTTGGAGATGGCTGGATCTAGAATGTGTGATGCAGGGGTCAAAGGTGTGATGCCGGAATTGACTCAGGATGTGATGCTAGGATTAATGGGAAGGCCCTCTCAGGGTGTGAGTGCTGCCAGCCCTAAGGGCACGTAGTCTGGATAAACTGTAAAGGACAGAAAAAGGGCTGCCGTCATGGCTTGCTGCTTCACCACTTCACTGTTTGCTGCCTTGCTGCCTTCTACCTGCCATGAACTATTTCTCCTTTGCGAGCCCTCTCTGCCAGGCCACCTTGCCTTGGAGCCAGCCGATTATGGACTGAAACCTCCACAAACTGTGAGCTGAATAAACCTTTCTCCCTTTAACTTTGGGCATCAGGTATTTTGTCTCAGCAATGCAAAAAGCAACTAAGACACATGTAGAGCTTCAGTTTCTTATCAATAAAGTGGGAATAATCAAACTACTTGCGAACACAACTAAAACTTGAAATTGTGGGATGTAAGTGTATGGGTGGATGGAATTATTTTTAAAAGTTAAATATAGTAAAACATTAAAATAAGTTTATGGTATATGGTATATTATTTTCTTCACTTAGGTGTACATTAAAATATTTTATTTTAACCTATGAGTAATTTAGCATAGTTTATCATAATGCTAGCAAGATAGTAATAATTTAACATAATTTTGTATAATACCTCATTTGTTACTAATTATTTCAAAAACAGTAACAAATATGTAAGTCTTGTCAAGCATAAGAGAAAGAACATGGGATATAGAGAATGGAACTTTAAATCAGCAGATTTTTATTTTAGTTCTTTTTCAACCGCTAATGAGCTGGGTGATGCTTAGGAAGATTTCTTTTCCTCTGGGAGCTTTGTTCTTAATTTGTAAAATTAAGATAATCAAATCTACCTTGAAAGGACACTAAGAGAATTATATGTGATAGACTAGAAATCACACATCAGATGTACTGTTTCTCTGAAAATTCATAGTTATTATTATTACTTTGAGATATAATTTTTGTTCAACCTATTAACACAAATTTATCTAAATTGGCAATATACTTTTCATTCATCCTTGTATTTTTAAAATTCTTTCCACATCTCCTAATTACTTGCTTTTTCTTTAGATATTTCAACATCATTTTTATTCCGCTAGCCAAGTAATGTTGATTCCCACTACCTTACCATTTTTCATTCTAATCAGCCAACTTGGCTTATTCAATCAGTCAAGGTGCTGCTTCTTGCCATATTTACTACTCTTCTTTCCCACTCCCACCATCCTTATCAGGCACTCATTGCCTCTCGTCTAGACTATTACAATAAATACCACACTCCTGTTTCTTCCATCAGTGAATTCTAGACACCAATGTCAAATTAATCTTCTACAGTCAGGACAAGTTACTCTCACTAAACACCTTCAAAGACTCCCCACTGCCCACAGAATAGAATTCTTTCCCTCACTTCCTTGCCTTTAGTGAAATGGCCTGAACTTTCTTTTCCAATTCAATTTCCCACAGCTTCCTGGAAGTGTATCTTCTAGGCAAGTGCATAAAAAGACACTTCAGGAAATGATGGCTGATTTTTTTCTGATTTTCAGACTTACATAAGTTATCTAAGATAAAAAGAAAGTCCAAGAGGAATTGATTGAATGATAAATTAATTCAGTGAAAATACCGATTTATCAAATTGCTCAGTTGAATTTTTTAGTTACTAAAGTAGTTAACATCATGGTGAGTACCTAGGCTGTTTTAACCTAGTCTAGGTTATTTGTTATTTGAATTTTTTTTCTTAAATGTTGAAAATATTTCCTGCCTTATTAAGTGGTATATAAAAACTTTTTCTTTGTTTACTTATCCAGTGTCCAACAGAAAACATATTTCAAATGCATGGAATTAAAAGGACTGTTAAGTCATATTCATCCTGGCTCACAAATGATAAAATTAAAATTCACAGATCAGCCATTTGAATTGTTCTAGGTCACAATCAAATGTAAGGGCATACAAGGGATTGAGTTGAGTGTGTGGACTGCACTCAAAAAGTTATGAACTATTTTTCCTTATTTTTATTTCTGAGACTTCTTGGTGTATTTGTTTGAAAATATTCAATATGCAAGTATCTCACTCCCATTTTCTTATAACTTCTAAAAACTAAATATACTTGAATAGAGGATAATAAAAAATTACTATCTCAGTTAACCAGATTCAAGGGTGCTCATAGTAAATAAATGCTAATAAATAAATGTCTCCCAGTAAAGAATCATCTCCAAAAGTTCTTCAGTGTCAAGGCCATTAATAAAATATTTGTCCATTTTCTGTTTTATGTCCAACTCTATCCTATCATTCCCCCAAAATTATAACCATTGATAGGGCAAGGAATACATCCAGTAACTATTTTTTAACCAATATAATTTGCAACATAGGGCTATGCAATCAATAAATACACTGTGAAATGAGTTTTGCTTACAATTTCCTTAGAATTTTAGGTAGTTATATAATTATGATATGCCAGAAGTTGTCATGCCTTGAGAATCTCAAAGTAAAATTGCAAACATAGTGAATAACTAACATCCATTTACCCAAAAAAATAGGGCAGGCAAGCTTTCTGTTATGGTTTGTGGCTAGATGTCCCCCCACAGCCTCATGTAGTAAGAGGTGGCTGGATCTAGAGTGTGATGCTGGGATTAAGGGAGTGTGATTACTAAATCAATCTGCTAGCATTTGGCACCGCCCTAATCCTAGCAGCCTGGATAAGATATAAAGCACAGAGAGAAGCTGTTTAGGCCCCTTGCTTACCCTCTTTTGCTCCCCTTGCCTGCCTTGTTGGCTTCTGCCTGTCTGCCATGCCACCCTGCCCTGGATCCAGCTGATTGTGGACTGACACCTCTAGGAACTGTGAGCTAACTAAACCTCTCCTCCCCTAATTTTGGTGGGTATTTTGTCTCAGCAATGAGAGAAAGGTAACTAAGACACTTTCCTTTGGCTCATAACCTCAAGGTAGATTTAATAAAAATAGTCGCTTGTTTGGGGCTAGCACTGCAATAGATACATTCCTCGCTGAGTCTTGAAAATAAGCAAGGAGCCCTACCACCCAGCAGGGAGATCTGAGCACAGCAGCCACTTTGCCTGGGGTTGCCGATACACCTGATGCATTACATCACCAACAGGAAAGCAGACTGTACCCATCATGTGAGGTTTGCAATAGAAAAAGGAAAATTAAAAGGAGACTTCTTAGTAAACAAGAATCATTTTATAAAGACAAAAAAAATTGTACCTGGGTCTCCCCTAGACCAACTTATTTTTGAAGGCCTAAAGGCAATATAGTCTGCCTCAGAATATGATCGAATTGGCTAGTGGGTCCATTAGTCAAACAGCTATGGTTAACTTTTTTTATTTATCTCATGTTGACATGACATATAATTCAGCTACACCAAGTCTAATGAATGTCTCTGCCGGAGGGTCTTATGAAGTGTTTTTCAAGGACCTGAGTGTGTTCTCAAAGGCTAAATCACTAGTATCTCATCTTATCACTATCCTGAAGGGTCACTGTGCTGGTTAGGATAGAGTATCAACTTCATTAGCTTTGGGATCTGCTAGCGAGAACAGTGAAGCACACTTCTTGAGGTGTCTGGATGGATCACGGACCCATGACCTTAGATCTGTATTGGTCCCTGGCCCCTTCCTTTCTGGCTCTATTACTCTGCTCTGCGTCTTGGCCACCATGAACTAAGCAGCTCTGTTCTGCCACTCTTCTACCATGATGTTTCTGTCTTAGAGCCAGGCAACCATGGACTGAATCCCCTGAGAATGTGAGCCAAATTAAACATCCTTTAAATTGTGTGTGGGGGGGTATTGTGCCCAGAATAATATTCTCTGTGATAGCTTCATATTAGTCTAAGTCCAATCAATTTTCCCCTGGAAATTTATGGTAGGTTCCCTAACTCCTCCATTTTCAACCCCTGTAACAACACTTTCCCCTTACTCCCCTTTGCACACTGCAGCCACGATGATATTTCCAAAGTGTTCTTTCCTGCTGCTGCTAACACACACACAAAAAAAAAACCAAACCAAGATTTAACACAATAAGACTACTCCTTTGCTGGTCTTTGATCAGTGAGATGGCTGCATCTAGTCCAGTGAAACCAACAATAATGCATAAAAATCCTCAAGTTTCTGAAGTACCTACAGGAACCTTGGAAAGCTTGAATAAAAAGTTGTCTCCACAATATAAAAAAAAACAATCAATATCACGTTTAGCAAATGTTTCTTGAAACATTCACAAATCCTTCAAGTGTTACTCAGCATTGTTCTTATAAACTGATCTATTAGATACTTAATACAAGATATAAATGTTGCATATAACGTGAAGTAGGATGAAAGTAAAATACCAAGGACTACAAATGGCTTAAAATCACCCTGATATTTTGCTACTCTCTCACCTCCCACTCCAATCCAACCCACCCTCACTCATTAAATAGAACTTCTTTGGTACCTTCATAGAGCATGCTATTTTTTTCCCTAGAGTTTTCATCAATGTCATTCCTTCTCAGTAAGTTACTCCGTCACTCATTTGACATCTATTGCCCTAGATAAGTCCTGTATATTCCTTGGTTCCTCATTTAGACGTCACTTATCCAAGGAAATCTTTCTGACCTGTTCATCTGGACTCAGTGTTCTCCTGTCTATTCCCACGTGACCCAACACTCATATCACTAATGCTTAATGCTCATCATCACTCCTGGTTACGCAGCTGTTGGACTTCTCCTATAGAACAGAAGTTCTGGATGGGCACAGGCTGTATCTCTCCTTTTCATTCATTACCAAGTCCCAGAACCTGAAAAAGAACATGGCATTAAGAAGTGCATTCATCACTTTCTCATGGCTGGGACAAAATACCCAACAACCACAATTTAAAGCAGAAGTTAATTTTGGTTCATGGTTTCAGTCCATGGCAGAGGAGCATGACAGTGGAAACGTGTTCAACTCAGGGCAGTCAGGAAACAGAAGGAAGGGAGAAGCTGGGGACAAGAATACACCCTTCCAGGTCACTCCCCAGTGACCCACCTCCTAACATCACATTTAGCCACTGAACTCATCAATGAATGAATCCACTGAGGGATATTGTGCTCACAAGATCCAAACACATTCCAAATACATGAGATTTTAAGGGGACATTTTAGATCTAAATCATAACAGTAAGAAATGTGTTGAGTGGATATGCAAAATCCTCTGCTTCATCCAATCCCCACAGTTCCACTGTTGGGGCAAAATCTTCATATTAAGCAACTCATCAATATTTTTATTTCGATTAATTTACAGTTTGCTTGGTTGATCTTACTGGCTTCCTCTACACAAAAATACAGGGTGCTAAGTGTGAGTATCTAGTCCATGTCTTTTGAATCAGTCAGTTTTTATTTCTCTTTAAAATGTGCCTTAACTTATAGAAAATAGTAATTTTAGGTCTAAAGCTTTCTTTACCTTTTTTTTTTTTTTTGTGGTACTTGGGATTGAATCCAAGACCTTGCAGTAAACTACATCCCCAGATCTTTTTTTTTTTTCCTTTTTATTTAAAGCAGAGGCTCCCTGAGTTACTAAATTGCCCAAACTGGGCTAAAACTAGGAATCCTTCTGCCTCCTGCTGGGATTATAGATCACCTCACCAACTTATTTTGTATTTTTTATATTAAATTTTTTTCTGCATTTGAATATTTACATATGTACAATCTCATTTTCCAAAATCTTTGCAAATTATATAATCAATGTTTCACTATCCAAATGTGAGTTTTTTAAATGAATTCATCTCATCTGCACCTGAAAAGGATAATTGATTTTATCTCCTAGAGCTCCACTATTAACCAGCTGTGGAACCTTTGCCTGGTCCTCCAGCCCCCAGAGACTCTGTGCCTTTGTCTAAATTCTCTCAGAATCATGCCATGAGCAAGTAGTTTATTTGGAAGATGATTTCAAGAAACATTGGTAGGTGAATGGGAGAGTACCAAAGGAAATTATCCATTGTAGGTTTGCAGCCTGCACCACAGAAAGGAACCTTAAAAGTTAAGAGTTTTTCCCTTAGAGACCAGCGGCTTCTCCAAACCTCCTCAGTCTTAGGGCATAGAAGTCGCTCCCACCTCTCCTCAGCTGAGATGAATGGCCAGAATACACAGATACTGGCACTAGGAGGTCAAAGACTTATTCGTTTCCTCAGGTGGGGGACAGATTCCTGGGTCCAGGAATGGGAGAGACAAACCTGACCTTATCTATCGTCTCATTATATTCCCTTCCCTCCGTTCCTGCTGTAAAAGACCCCAACACACCCACACCTATACTTGGTGAGATGGTGATTTGAGGCAAGTGGGACCCTCTACCTCCTTGGAGCCAGGTTTGAATAAATAATTTTTATCTTCGTACCAAAATGAATAGTTTCTTTTGATTTGATCAGTGGCAAGCAAACGAACTTGAGTGTAACAGGTTCAGGTAATTGCCCAAACAAGCAATTGCAGCTTAACACCACAGAGGAATTTCCAAAACCTAGATACAAAACCTGAAGAATGGGAGAGCAAGGGTACCTACCAGTACATACAACTTCCATCTGTCCCCGGGAAAGGGCTGCTCCCAGGGGATGTAATTCTTAGGCACTTCCGACTGCCATTACACAGGGGCAGAGAAGCCTCCAGCTGCTGGGAAAGACTTTCCAAGCAAGGAGATGCAGAGGCTGCTGGGAATTGGAAGTTCACCCTACCTGCATTGTGAGATCCAAGGGGTGTATGCAGGGCATGAATAGCATTTGCTATGCTGAGTTTCGAGACTCAGCCATAAAATGTGGGAAAGACCTATACTTCAGGATTCCTGTGAAATGAACCACTGTAGATATTACTTGGCTGGAACTCAGAAAGCTTCGAGGATGTATCTCTGCTCTTCGCCAATAAAGTCAATGCCCTACAATTACTACTATCTTTCATTTTCTTTCTGTGTGAGTAGGTAAGAAAATACACATAGATCATATTCACAATGTGACAAGAAAGGATTTAACACATGAACAAGCTTGAATTTCTGAGAAAAGATGGTGCTATTTAAATTCAAACTACTCCATCTATTTTCTTTTCTTTTTTTTTTTTTTTTTTGGTGCTAGGAATTGAACTCAGGGCCTTGTGCTTGCTAAGCATGCACTGTAACCGCTGAGCTAAATCCCCAGCCCCTATGCCATTTTCTATTCTATTGTTAAAGAAAAATAAACATACTTGTTCATGAAGCGTCATGAAGATGCTTACTTCAGTATAGGTTTCAAAATATAGCAAATGAAGCTCTGTGGAACTCAACACAGATTAGAAACCTTCTGGCCATTCCCGTTGTGTTTAGATGGGAGGAGAGAGGCTCCATCCGACAGAGGGCTTGTTTAGTGTCACTCTGGATGTTTCTGGCATGGCCCAGGCTGGCTCACGGTCTGCTGTCCACCCCCCTTTATAACTCAGCCCTCCATAGTTTCCCAGGGTTACAGAAGCGAAGTCCCTGATTTCCTGGAGTGACTCATCTGCTTTAGTATTGGTAGTGATTTCATATTTGCAGAATTTCACAAGGAACTTCCTTCTCAATTAACTTCTTATTTTCATCTAAGCTATGATTGGATGTAACACTGAACATCAGTAAGCTCATCTTACAAAAGACCAGAAAAATATCCTCACCAATGCCTGCAGATCCAAATCATAGCCTAAAAATTACACGTTTCCAAATTAAAACACACAGTGAAACATATATTCACTTTAAAAACCAGGTACTTTATCACACAAATATAAAGTATCATGTGCCTGGCTTTCTACTACGGTGTGTTTTTTAAATGGAGCTTGAGCAAACAGCAGGTATTAAATAATCTTTCAAAGACTCTGTATGTTCAGCATTACCCGCATATTTGTTTTAACTGCGGTGAGAAAATGGAAAGGTGACCCAATTTAAATTCCTTTGGCACGCCTTTGGGGTGGCCTTGGTCTAAGAAAAATATCTTTAAAGAGTCCTGCTCTCTGATATCCTCCTTCCAATGAGGGGTCAGCTCGGAAGTAATGTCACACTTTAGGGACTACAGATACTTCTATTCACTCACCTTCCCTCATAGGCAGCTAGACCTTGAAATAACAACGGTAGAGGGAGAATTTTATCAAACCTCACTTGAGGAAAAGTAGCGAAAGAGCAGACAGCTTTGGGGTCTGTCAGATATAAACTGTCATTACTAGCTGTGTGGCCTTGTACAAGTTTCTTTACTTCTCTGTGTCTCTGTTATCTTCATCTATAAAAAATGCAAACAAGACTTACTTGTTGAGATGATGCAACATTCACAGTTGGGATTAAATGAGATGTTATGTAAAGGTGACATCACAGTGGTTGGCATTGAGTGGGCATTTTCAAGTTACTTTTAAAATAGCTAAAATTGAGGCAAAATTAAAATGTAGTTATATGATACTCTGCTGTCATATTAGGAATATTTTTAAGCAAATCACCCTCAGAGTTCTCTAGGAGAATGCAAATATATTTACATAACTGATTAGTATCCAAGCATGTTACAACCCTAGAAACTATTGAAGTATGTTTAGTGGGTTCCCCGCTCCAAAATTCATGTTCACCTGGAACCTGAGAATGTGCAATTATTTGACAATAGTGTCCTTTTCATATAACTAAACACTTGAGATGAAGTCATCTGTATTCAGAGTGGGCCCTGCACTCACTCACTGGTTTTCTTTTAAGAAGAGAGACACAAAGGGAAGAGCTCCACGTGAGGCAGACACTGAGCCCCACAGCTAGTGCCAAGGTACGCGAAGGAGTGCAGCAACTACCAGAATGGACCAAGAGAAGAGAAAGGGTTCCCGCAGAGCTTCCCGAGGGAGCGCGGCCCTGCCAACGCCTCACTGTCACTCTTCCCATCCCAAGAGCTGCTAGAGAGTAAATTCGTAAAGTTTTTGGCTTACAACAAGTTTGTTGTAATTTCTTACAGCAGCCCTAGGAAACTAATATGCTCTGATTAGGTTCTATCTAGTAAAGAAGAAAACTCCAAAAATTGATTTTATTCTCCTCTAAGACATGAGCCAGTTTTGTTTCTGATTTGGTAATCTCATCTCAGTGTTGTTTTTCATTCCCATTGAGCAACAACAGAAACAGTTTCTCCTATTGTTTTTTGAAGCCATTTTCTCATGCTGCCAGTTCCATCACTAATGTATTGCTTTACCTGAACTTCCTATTGCTAGGATAAAATACCCGACACACCTGCAGCTTAAAGGAGGAGTGGTTCATTCTCGCTCACAGTTTCAGGGGTTTCAGTTCATGGTTGGCTGGCTCTAAAGCAGAATCATTATTGTAGAAGGACAAGGCAAAGGAAAGCTTCTCAACTCGTGGCATCCAAGAAGAGAGCAGAGGGAGAGGCCAAGAAGACGGGTTCAGGGTCCAGGCACAGTCCCCAAATTGATGGCCCCACAATCCTCTTCCTTCAGTTAGGCCCGACCTCCTGATCACCCACTCAGCTATGAACTCATCAGTGGGTCACTGGTGCACTGATGAGATTGTATTATGATGAGACTCGTAATACAATCACCCCTCCAAGAGCCTACTAATCCAGTTAAACTGACAATTAAGATTAACTGACATATGCAGTAAATAAAAGTTGACCTATGTGCACATTCTATAGATGACTTATGATTCTATCATTTTAAGAATTATGATTTAGCAAATTACTTATTGATGACAACTGAAGACATTGATTATATCATTTTAAGAATTATGATTTCACAAAGTATTATTGATGGTAACTAATAATGATGAAAACATGAGAGACAGTAGTGAGGATGGAGAAAACTCACTACTTTCTCACTGTAGCAGACCTGCACAAGGGACAGAGGGGACAGCACCACTCTTCAGCTCTGAGTACATCCTGTGCACCCGGGCAGAGTCTAGACAAGTGTGAGAGCTTCCCAAGCCACCAAAAGCAGTGCACATAGTAAAAACCAAGTTGTGCAGTAGCCTAGAGAGTATCGTATCTCTGATTTGGAGAAAAAGAATGACTTAAATTCTCACTGGCAGCCTTTAAAAGGCCGGCTCTTACACGGGAATGTCTGTCATGCCCCGTCAGCTTTGCAGCTGGGTGCTCACTCCCTGGATCTGGAACAACACAAGGAGACCTCTGCGGAGTCAAGACGATTCTGTGGTGAGTTTTGTGTGGGCTGGGCCATTGTAAGCAGCTCCCACATGCGCAGATGCAATGCTCTTGTAAGTGACTGATAGTCATAAATAGAAATTGTATTACAATTGGAGCTGAATTTTTTCCCTGTCAGAAGACAGAATTGTAGAAACTGTGATTTTATCATGCCGATCAAAGGGGAAATGATTCAGTACCTGATGACTCTGACAAAGAAAGAAATTTCCTACTATGGGAGAATGTGTATAATTTTGTGATAAGCATTATATTAGTTTCTTCCTCAAAAGAGGCAAAAACAAACGAATAGATACAGAAACTAACCAATTACGCTAACCTGTGCTCTTTTGGCCCCCAAAACTACATCTTTCCAGGCTGTGATTAGTTTGGAAAGAGGCAGCGATGCAGGATAATAACCCTGGAGGGAAAGAGGATTATGTCATTATGATGTGAATCAGTCATTCTCACTACTGTTCAGCGCTGAATCTCCTAGTCCATTCCACCGCCTGTAGGTTTCTTTCACCCTCTTACAAGCAATCTCTGCTGATTATCTAAGAAATGGGTACGTCCATCTTCCTCTGTTTCATTTATAAACTAAATGGATGCTTTTCAGTTGTTGATTATCCTGTGAAAAGCCTGGGAGTAGTATTTTGTCTATTTTGCAGTAATTAAGAGTGGTAATTGCTCCAGGGCCATTTTTTCCCTCTTCATTTCTCGCTAAGAGAATCCAACAACATAACCTCCTGTCTGCTCCTTCCACCAAGTCTCTGAGGGCTCAAATAGAGAAAGCAACGCTCCAGGGACACACTCCATTTTGACAGCAATTTTCTCACTTATGCTGTCCTTGCTGCTGGCTAAATTACCTGTCACATCGATAGCCCCCAAATGACAGTCTCTACAGAAATCCTCCCTGGAGGGATGGGATAGGGTATCAACAGCAGGGCTTGGAGGTGGCAGGCGCTGAACTGAGCATCAGACACCCTGCTCTGGGTCTGCTGAAGCTGAGCACGGCACTTACCCCTCTGCATCCTTGTTGTACCTGATCCACTTCACCATTTCTCCTGCCCAGTCCTCAGGATACAGAAGATTAATGGATTCTTGTCAGAAACAACTGCACATTCTAACTTAATAATGTAAATGACAGTTTGAAACTTACAGTAGATCTAAAAGATAGACTATAGTGTAGCCTTTAAATATCTATGAAGGTTTTTTATTGGCAGAGAAACACAACTTAAGTGAACAAAGTGGGCCAGAATTCATTTAACATGATGCTTTATATATATTTACAAGCAAATGCATCAAAGTGTAATGAGTGGTCACACCTGGTCAATGTTATTTTCTTCTTTTTGTCTTTCTGAATTGTCCACAAAATAATTATTTTATGATTAGTCAAATTCAAATTCTTATATATGAAAAATGGTTACAGTAAACATGTCATGAGAGCTATCCTTATAAAATTATGAAGATCCTACTGTATTTTTGTCCTACTTCTCTACCCTAGTAGGAAGTTCAAACTAGTGCCCCAAAGAAATGCTTTCCTTGAATGTTACCTCCACAGAAAACTAGGTCACTTACAGAAGTACTAGAGAGAAAATAGGTGCTCTATCCTCAGAGAACCAAAAGTAAAAGTCTTTGACCGCCAAGACGGGTACTTGAGAAATGATCGTATCCACTGCTGGATTTACAGATCGCCTTGGGCTTTACATCCAACCCCAGTGATTTAAAAATTCTATTTCAAAAGAGATTTTTCTGTTTGTATTTCCACATTTAAAATCTTCATAAATAGTAAATCTGCTATCCCACCCCGTTCTTTATGCCCAGGCTGTCTTCAGTTGCTAAAATATAGCTGATGTAGCTAATTAATTGCTAAAATATAGGTAATTAATATCCAAATAATATTTTGTAGAAATGTCCTCAAGTGTGTCCTCAAGTCTTTCACTGGATCTGTGACCTCAGACACTGGAACTAATATTCCTGGGTAAACTTTCCAGATCAATCTATTTGGGAAACAACAAAACTAAACAGATTCTTTTATTGTAAACCTTCTGAAGACTAATGTACTAATGTGCACTGATAATAATGGGTTAATATAGTCATCATTGCACCAAAATGTTTAACCACAGAAACTTTTTTTTTCCTCTTTTGAGAAAGTGAAATTTGAGGGGATCAGTTTTGGAAATATTACTTTACAAGGCTGAATCAGTTTGTGAGATTTCAAAGGGACCATCCCATGGCCTGCGGTTCAGTGGGTGGCTCTGACTGAGAATCAGCCAAGCAGCCTGCCCAGTGGCATTCTGTTTAGTGCTTGTTTGTGGGTAGTAAAATGTCAAGAAACAAACCAAGAAGAAGGAAAATCTTTGCCTCTCCCATTGTTCTCTGTATTCAGAAGAGGAGCTTTTAAGGGTGGAGCTTAGTAAAACTGAATTTCCTGGAAGGATACTAAAGATTCCATCTTGCATGAGATTTTAGTTTTCCAACATTTTTCCTCCTCTGACTGTAAGGATGGTGGCAAAACTGCTTGAACTACAAATTACTGGCTACTTAAGACAATCCCAGACTCAAGTATTTCTGTTGGGCTAGTGAGTAAGGGAACTCATGGTGCCATAGAGGAATGCGGTCCAGGATTCTCAGATAGTTTGGATTTTAAGGATGTTGGAAATACAGGTTTTAACAGTTCTATTGAATATAATTCAATATACCAAGCACTTCACATAATTAAAGCACATTTTCATAGTATATTTATGTAGTATTGCTTCCATTACCACAATCTAATTTTATTGAAAGATTTTTAAATATTAGATCAAATGTATTTGAAAAATGTACAAGCCCTCCAAAAGGTACATCCACTACTCACATTCAGCATGTGGGTTATTAACTGATAGCCTCTGGCATATACAAAAACAAGAAACAATTACCATATACCTCCAGCTCTTTCTGAAATTATAGGCAGTAAGATTACAGCAAAATCTATAATGCAGCAAAATAAAAAGGCTACAATACAGCAAAAAAAAAATCTTATAATAGTCTAGTCAGAAATTTATTTATGGCATAATTTTGAACAAGTTTATATACATGAAAAAGGAAACCTAAGGATCTACCAATTTTAAGGCTTATATATAAGGAATTTTAGGGTGCTAAAATACAAGAAAAATCACAACAGAAATTCATCTTGAAGGATAGGAACCAAATTTGATTCATCTGGACATTAACAGTGCCTAAGACGGCCTCTGACACAACAAAGGCACTTGCTAGATACCAGTATAACTCTATGCAATAATTTGTGTCTCGAAAGAAGCATTGTCTTCCTTCCACTAATGACCACCTGTTATCTTTCACAGGCATGCAGAAGAAGATATTCTTAGACCAAATGAGAAGTTATACCAGAAAACTATGAGACTCCATGTCCCAGCTTCCTGTAAACATTGCCAAAATAATGCATTCTAGGATTAACCTGAATTATATGAAAATGTTCCTTCTTCATATTGATTTTTCATTAAACAGTAGCCCAGCACACACATGTTATTAGGTCATCCCATAAACAAGTACTCAATATTTGAACATACAATATTTGAACAATATTTGAACATAGGATATAGAGGAGTAACAAAGTTCCAGGAACCGTGAAGTCACGTGATAAGGCACAGGGACTGAATAAATCTATTATTGCTGAACAGGCCAATGAAGGGCTTATTGTGGTTAAGGAAAATCCAGGACTATTATCTTCTAGCTCAGCAGAACTCTCAGAATCTAGCCAGGTAAGAGGCCAGACCCACCCAGTTCAAAGTGACCAGAGAAGTGCCATTACTAACATTTCTAGGTCACAGCCAGGATGATCATCAGCTCCCTAAGCAGTGAGACTCCTGACTTGACCTCAAAAGAAGGAACTCATTCAAGCCACACACCCAGCAAGATTTGCTTCCTGTAATGATCCAGTCAAGTCATTTTGAACCACTCAGGACTAGGGAGGAAAAAAATCCCAATGTATCGATCCTGACTTAATGGCATTTCCAAGGCAAATTTACAACCAAAACACCTGGTATGCTTGAGGGATTGGGAGTAGCAATGAATTGAATGTGTGTTTGCATGACCAAGATTAGAAAAGCCTAATTTTTAAAAAAGGTGAGAGAAGAGAGAGGAAAAAATAGTGTGTTCATCTTAGAATTTTTAACCACTAAATCCAGCAATAAAATAGATCAAAAACTTTATGAAAGCTGAATACACCTGAGTTCCATAATCTATGAATTTATAACATTAAGGCCAAGCTGAAGTCCTTTGCAAAATATGAGCTTGGACTCCTATACTGATACATGACTCAGATCACTGTCCAAAAAGCAACATAGTAATGAACTTCCCCCCAAAAAGAAAATATCAAGTGCAGTATTCCCTTCTATTAGGAAAGCAAATATCAGAACATCCAGTCATTGGCCAAGTCAATATTTGTGTCAAAAAAGAATTCTTAGTTATATCAGTGGATTTACAAGGAGATTTTTTTTTAAATAAAGTTGCATAAGCAAAACAAAATCCACTTACATTCAAGAAAGAGCTCCTTATTCTATTAATCCTATAAAGTATGTTAAGGATAAACATATAAACTAAAAACATGCATTCTATAAATATATAATCTATAAATATATTTCTATAGTGAGAGTTTTTCCTGCAATCTACCTCAGCATTTTTTTCTACATATTCCCCCTCATTCATTCCATTGCTGAAGACATTTGGAATTAAAGAGGGCAAAATGTCCCTCTCATTTTTACTGTTCCATTTTTCCTTTGAAAGTCCCATTTGCCTAATACAAGGAGTTCAAGCAGTTTCCTAGCCAAAAGACCATCTGCTACCAGCAAATATGAATATGTAAACCAGCATCTTTCTCTACAGTAGTTTTTCCTTTCTTGTACTCTCACTTCATGACTTCAAAGTCTGACCAACAGGAAGAAACTGAGCCTTAGCCACTCATGCAAGCCATGCATGCTCCCAGCCATCAACATGCATTCTCTACACCCCATTATCAAAGACAGTAAGAACTCAAAGAAATCAAAAAGAGATTATGAACTGGAAATATATGGAGAGCCTTCTCTCTCCGTGATTTGGTATCTTGTGAGATATCTCCTGTCTGCCCATCTTATAATGGGTCACCATCACCCACTTGCAACTTGAGACAGAGTTATTAGAAGTTTAGTTGCATTTCATCCCTTAATCCCTTTTCTCTCCCCATGACACTCACATTGACAGTTTAAAGAAAATAGGTTTTGTGAAACTTCTTTCTAAGGCAAAATTATCCACAGTTCTTAACTAAAAAGTGAATTTTATGACAATGTCTGATCATAAAACTTTGCCAAGGTTAAAACTGGCAGTGAGAAATACTTTTAGTGAAAAATACATCAAACAGCTCAATTGCTCCAGCCCTACGGTTTTTTGATGCTCATTTATATTCAAGATATTTTCACTCATCCATTACACAGATATTTTGATCCTTAAGACCCAAAGGGGAAAAAAAGGAGACCTAGGCTTTTGTATGTACCCAACGAATTCTATCTGACTTTAGTCCTAAAAGTGTTACCATTTGTCAAGTGGCTCTTCCAGAGCTGATGTTTTACTTTTTGAAATGATGTGTTGAATTGGTGTTATATTTCTGCCATTTTGAATTACTCCATTTATTTTTTTCATATTATCTTCCAAACTGTTCTGACCAAATCGGTATGAATAAGAGACAATTCATATTCAAATTCTTACAGTAAAGATCTTTTTAATTATATATTAACACATACAGCACGATGTTTTGATATCCATATACACCGTAAATGGCTTATATACTAAACCATATTAACACATCCATTACCTCACATAGTCGACTTTTTGTGTGTGGTAAAAGTGCCTAAAATCCATTCTCTAACGAATTTCTAGTACACGTTATAATTAACTATAACTGTAGCCACTGTTCTGCTTTCTGTGTCTGTATATTGGTAATGTCTTCCTATTCCACATTATAAAACAGTATATGTCTTTCTGTGTCTTGCTTATTTCACTTAGCATAATGCCCTCTAGGTTCATCTACATTTCCACAAATGGCAGTGTTCCCTTGTTTAAGGCTGATTAACATTCCACAGTGTATATATAACATATTTTCTTTATCCATTCAACCATCAACAGACTCAGATTGCTCTCATACCTTGGCTATTGTGAGGAATGCAACAGTGAACATGCAAATGCGACATCTTCACAAGATGGTGATTTCGTTTCCTGAGGTACAGAAGAAGAATGGGGATTCTTGGGTCATGTGCAGCTCTTGGTAGTCAAGCAGAGAAGCCAAAGAGAGAAGACCTGAGCCTTTATTCTTTCAGTTATGAATTGGGAGCTTATTAGAAATGCTGAGTCACATGTCCCACCCACCCCAGACCTACTGAATGAGAATCTGCACCGTAATAATTCCCTGGAGTCACCCAGATCATTCAGATGCACATTAAAGTGACAAAGACTGCTCTGCCACTTAACTGACAGATGCTCTTGTGTCATAGTGTGTAGTTTTCAACATTTAGTCAGTAAGCACTGTGCACTAAGCTGTTGTTTACAGTCATGATGCTGGTTTACATAAAATCAGATTTTTTAGATGTGAAAGAAATTAGAAAATTTTAAGTCTTCGTATTTATTCATTCATGAAAAAAACAAAACAAGTTAGATAAAGTTCAACTAGGTCTAGAAAGGGCAAGTAATTTGTTGATGGCCATATTGCATTTTAGTGGCAAAGCAAGGACAGGAGAGCGGGCCTGCCGATTCGGGCTGCTACTGGTCTTACTGCAATGCACTTCTCACCCAGCTGGCCAAAAGTGATCATTTATTGCTTGCTCTATCTGCATTTTCTCATTTATAATGACAATAAAAGTACTATACAAGTAAAACTATCATTCTTACTTTACAAATGAAAACCCAAAGCTTGACGAGATTAAATAAGAATCTAAGATCACATGACAGGGAATGGTAAATTCACTGCTTTTAGAGAGACAGTTGATGCTTCTGGCTACCATGTCATTAAAACCACAGTTTTTTGATACAAGTAATCGCTCCCCGTTTAGCTTTAATCCACAACATCTAACATACTCACTAAAACAATTATAATTTATTCTAAAGAAGTATGTTGTTTTACCAATAAGTAACATAGCCTCGATGCCCTCGATTCCCTCATGATTACTGCCAAATGTTAGGAACAGATCATTTAAATTCAGGTAAATCACCCCTGTGCAGATTTACTTTTTTCATTAATCTGTCATTTCATATTTGCAGGCAAAGAAAGCACTGCACTCTCACATGAGGTGTTTGTGACTTCAGCAGATAGCCACGGCCTGTTTCACAAAGCAACGATTCCCATTTTCCTTCCTTGTCATGTGAATAAAACAGCCAACATCTAGTAATATCAAAGTCATTTTCTTACAAATTCCACTTCACATTTATTTTAAGCCTCAAATAAAACAGGCCACAGGAGAATCATATGAGGGAGGATGTTGTAATTCCTGTGTTCAGGAGAGATGAGGAAGATGTATGCCTAAATCAGGGGATTCACAAGAATTCACTCACCCCAAATACTAAGAAACCTGGTCTAATGGCCTGGACATAAATGGTAAAAAATGGTAGCTGACCCTATAGTTGGTTCTGACTCCTATCCCTTAATAAACGCTGTTCATCATACTCCCTTTAGCACTTCAATGAATAATTCCAGTATCTATAAACTTCACATAAAGCAAGCTGTGAGTATATTTGCTGCCTTTGAAATTTGGCCTTTCGCACAAAAAGGAAAAATGAGTTATAGAGTAATAATGTCTTATACAATGTTCTAGAATCATCATTACTGGTTATGTGCTTGCATTACACAAAAATTCTATGTTGGCGCTAACAATGATTTTTTTAAAGGCCTCAGAAACCATAAGGAACTGGAAGAATTTAGGAGAAAATAATTACAGATTCCAGTATGCAATTGGACCTTTACAACCCTACCTAGTACCCAAATCCTTTCTTATATAATCAGTGTTCAACTAATTGCAGCCTCCACGAGGCACGTAGTTCACTTAAACTGGCTAGTCCTGATGCTTAGAAAGCTCTTCCTTTATGGTTTGAGAAATCCTCTTCATGAACCATGAGATCATATGTAGAAAATAGTTTGTCCTTTTCACAGGAAGCTGTCAATGGTTATTATCTCATTTTGAATGAGACAGCAAAAATCCAGGTGGCATTTCAAAGAGCATAGCCCACTTATCAGCTGAGAGAAATACATAATGCCTGCAAAACTACTGGATAAAGCTCTTTTCCTTAGAATTTCTCTGTGTGGTACACTTACATTTTTGCAAAAGGATTGCAACTTATATTACAAGCTCCCAAATAGGAATTGTGTTCAATGCCCTTAGGGACACACGATTTCTACCCTAAGGCAAGCAAGGTAAGCATTCAGAATATCCTACACCCTTCCCAACCCCAGTAACTGCAGATCAGTGGTGAAACAGGTTGGCAGAAAATTTGTTTCACGTGGTCACTCAGAGACATGAACTGGTGGAAAAAAATCACCATCTGTTAGCTGCACCACCCCAAAACTATAACCCAATTGCTATTCAGGACGTGAATGCACTAGAGAATCTTAGACCAGGAATATATACTGCTGTCCAGTAACGTGCATCCCTTCCTCAGCTGGCCCACTGGTTAGAATTGTTTACATGAACTACTCAGATTCAGACTGAAAATAAGTCTTCCAAATTGTGAGAAAAAGAGAACTGGATATTGACAAGACTGTCCAATTCACGTGTCCTTGAAATCTCCTTTTCCACGGTAAGCATCAGTGATTTTCATGTGACATATTTTCTGTGGCCCGGATCTTTCTACTTGCTCTCCTATTGGTCATCTCCATTTTAAGAGTTCCTGGCCTGTACCTATAACCCCCTCTAAATTATATGTGAATTTCATAATCATTTTTATAGCCTATGGGAAAAGGGTATAGAATTCAAAGGGATCATACTGGTAAGAGTTCAGTTTCACAATGTTCTGATCATTATTGAGTGCTATTGTTCGGCGTTCTGACAGGAACAGAAAAGCAACATTTCTCTGAAAATAGTTCAACATTGAATTGTTTTGGGGTTTTTTGGCAGAATACTAGATTCCACAGTGTTTATGGGCAACTACAATACCCAAGAATGTACCCCTTCAACTGCTATCAAGTCGTGTATCAGAAATTCTGAACTTGTGCAAATTTGGGGGAGCTGTTTCAGTTACTGCTCTTAGCTCTCTACTCATTTTCACTTACTGCTTTGGGCTCCGTATTCTCATTTGGATAATTATTTTAAACCTGACTTTGCCATTAAACAGATCATTTGTCTTTCCCATTAACATCTGTGTTTTCTGTTTGCCATCAAATATAGATTCATTGGAGTCAACTACACAAAACACCAGGTAGTTGAGTGCAAAGGACACCACCCCAGATGAGATCTTGCCCCAGGACAATGCAGTTGTGGCCACCACGCTGGATATCTGTCTGTCCCATCATCACCAGGTTTTTCACTGGTGATGCATGTGTTTGCCTCTCTAACATGGCAATGGCACACCACCCTGCCCTTCTAAGAGTAGCCTGTTCCATGCAGTGAGATGGTTTCTAGTGCCATTCCAAAAGGTGCCAGTGATGGTCTGAAATCCAGATTGGGCACTGGATTTTTTTTTCAAATTTCCTTTACCTAAAATGTGTTTTTAATGTTAATATTTTAATCCCAGCTTTTACATCAGTGTGAATTCTAGAAAGCTACTTAATATCTCTGGGACTCATTTGATCCACGAATAAAAAATTAGTAGGAGCAGAAATCTTAGAGCCCCTTGCAATTTTAGACAAGTAAGATGCTCAGAAATTGCTACATATGTTTTTTCTGAAGAGCAAAAATCTTCCCAGATAAAAATGTTCTCAGTTGCAACCCTATGATAACAAAGACTCTGAAGCATGGAGAAATGACAGGATCTTCCAAATTATGTGCATAGTCCACTGTAGAATCAGAAAAAAACCCACCTCTGTGTATTCCCTCTAAAAAAAAAAAAGCAGCACTTCCTCCTCTTGCCGATATTAAAACGCCCTATGTGCCACCTAATAGTAATAACTGTTTGACCTTGGTTAATGCTGTCTATCAATTCACATTGCATTGGCCTCTTCGCTCCAAAAGCCTCACAAGGTTAACTGTGCAATGATTCCATGGCATTTATCTAAGGATCACAATATTATGAGATTACAGTTCAGAAAATAATACAGCTGTCACACACTTGTTAGAGCTATTCTGCAGAAATAGAAAATTTACAGCTGTGTTGGTTTGCCTATCCTATATGAAATACTTATCCCAGACAACTGCTGTTCTCAGATTAATGTCACTCAATCTTATTTCAAAGGGTTGACAATGGTTTCCCTCCTCACTCAAAAAGTCTTGCCTAATCACACCCTATGCCAGGAAGGCTTCCAATATGAAGTCACCAGAAGCCATTTTATGGGTTTCTGGGAAATGCATTTCTTTCGAGATGAGTAAGACCTCAGTTTTACATCACCTGGAGCCCAGGTGAGTAGATATCTTAAATGCATTGCACAATGAATTTGCAATGAGAAATTATAAAAATCTGTAAATAAACCCTACGTCCGAGATGCCAGGCCAGCCACTGGTGTCCCAAGGAATACAGGAGTTGTTTTCAGTAAGAAATTGAACTGATCAGAAAAATATTTCTGCCTCCTTGGCTGTTCTCTCTATAAACATTACCGTACTAAGGAATCTCCCTCTAAAGCAGTTCTGGAAACATCAACTACTTTTCTTTATCTCAGTCCAAAAATAAACAAGCTTGTTGCCGGTCTGGGCTTAAGAACAATGTCCTCCTCTGAGGTCTAGTATTTTTTAAGGTTTTCCTCAGGTCGTTCATGGGTGAAAATATGAGGCACAGAGAGGTAGCCAACTCTTACAAGGGCCTCCATGAGCTAATTATCCAACAAGCAAAATCTTCCTGGAGCCAACTACCTCTTTCTGAAGGAATGAACAAACATAGGTTGCTCACCCAGGCAGAAATAATGTTCTAACTGTCACTTTATCATCTGATAAAGCAGTGGTAGCTTGCATATTGTACATCTTCAATAAATAGTTATAGATGCATGGATTGAACAGTTTTTATTTATTCAGTATCTACTATGTCTCTGGGACCACAGGAAGTAATTTAAAAGGATAAGACATGGCATAGGGCTTGACGAAATGTATAATACACCTAGAAAAAGCAATGACATGTTTACTTCAATTGGAAATCAGTCTTACAAATACTCTACACTTGCATAGCGTGGTGGCACATGCCTGTAATCCTACCATTCAGGAGGCTGAGGCAGGAGCATTGCCTTGAATTCAAGGCCAGCCTGGGCTACAGAGCAAGAGCCTATCTCAAAAAAAAAAAAAAAAGTGCAAATTAAAAGACTTGTATTATAGACTTTAAATTCCTTGTTGACTTTGCAAAAGACAACAATGGGAGAAGTAGGTACCAATCTATTTGTTTATGCTGAGTAGTAATACTGAAGTTAACAGATGACCAAAAATCTTAATGGCTTACCAATTATTCATCTCCCACTCATATAAGTAATATCCAAGGGTGGCTACAGTTCCGTTGAATGTGTTCTTTTCTCAAGATCCCAGGGTAAAGAACAAGCTTTATGATACTCTCCTGGCAGAGGGAATTGATAGAAATAATGGAACCATACATAGGCTTTTGAAGCTTCGGCTTGGTTCTGGCACTTCTGTGCTCCACGTTCCATATTCTGCATTGGTCAAAGCAAGTCATATGGCCAGACCAACCATTAACAGGCTAACTACAGTTACCAGTAGGAGTACAGCAAAGCCCTTAGTAATAAGTGAGAACACTTAATGTGTTTAGAGGGAAGGCAGAAAATAATATAACAATAATACATCAATGTAATATAGCACACAATAATACAATCAACTAATAGCTCTACCAAAAAGTATGGCTTAGCAGAGAGAATATGGCTTAGAGAGAAAGAAGAAAGAGGGATTGTTCTAGGAGAAGAAACAAGAGACATACCCAAGTCAAAGAGTATATCCATATTGATTTTTACCTGAGACTTCTAAAAAGGCCTCCGAAAATGTTGTAGTGATTTCCATTATCATCAACTATATGAAAGGATCTTTCTCACGCTATATCTCATCCGCTGTTCTATGTGCCAATTTGTGAGGTAGAAAAAATTTCTGTAGTTAAATATGGGCATGTTGATGTGTTTTATAGCTATTTAACTTTTCCTATGCTTTAAAAAAAACTTTAAGGAAGAGAATATATACCTGCAGTCTGTCAGCATGTATCGTGATCTGCACAGTATCAGATTAGGCTTTGTCTAGAGGGGCCAAGGTCATACACTAAGTGAAATAATCCTAAAATTAGGGATGATTGGTTGTATATGTGACAAAATTTACTCTGTTTCCTTATTTGAAACATTTCTGAATACCACCCCAACATACACACAATTTACTAGATTGTGGGAAAACATCCTTGAAGAAAGATTGCAGATTTATAAAATGCTAAATCTTGGCTATGAACATAGTATATTTGATCATTGAAATGGAGGTGGAGTTCCCTGTCTGTGGATTTACTGGAATGCTGTTCTTCTGTGATTCAAAAGTACAAACTATTTAGCAAAGCGTTTCTTTCTTCTTTCTTTCTTTCTTTCTTTCTATCTTTCTTTCTCTTTTCCCCCCTCACTACTGGGAATTAAACCCTAGGACCTTCACATTAAGCTACACTCCCCAGCTCCATTTTTACTTTGTACTTTTGAAACAAGGTCTTTCTAAGTTTCCCAAGGTGGGCTTGAACTTGCCAACCTCCTGCCTCAGTCTGGCAGAGTGCTGGGATTACAGGCATGCACCACCATGCCCAGTGCAAAGCCTTTCTTAACACTCTTCCATTATGTTCTCTCTACAACATTTCCAAAACTGTCTCATAGAAAATTGCTCTCGGAGATGCCACAGGTAAAGAGGCATGAAGAGGGGACAGTTAAATAAATGCGAGACGTGCTATATGCCAGCGGTGGCAAACCTGTAGCACACACACCACAGCAGACACACAGAGCCCTCTCTGTCGGTGGGCAAGCCAAGTAGCCCCCGCACTGCCACAGCAGATATCCGGATTTAATTGTATTGTTAGCACTTTCCAATAAATAAGCAGATTTGGGGTTGAAGTTTGGGAACTTAATTTCTAAAAGATTTGCCATCACTGCCATATACCAATCCTTTTTTTCAAAATCACAAGCCAGGTGATCTTGGGCAAATGACTCGCTTTCTCTGGCTTTAATTCCCACATGAGTAAAACGATGTGATCACATGGTACCTGCCAATACAAGGTTGCTGAAAAGAGGAAACTAGTTAATAAAAGCCAAGCACGTAAAACAATACCAGGCATATAGTAAGGACTTAATGTGTTTGTTATTATTGTCTTATTAATGATAGCAGTGGTAGCAACATCTACAAACACTGAAAAATCCCACGGCAGATAAACTCATTTACTATTACTTAACTGAGCTTCACTCTCATTCATTTTTTTCACTTAACGAATCTTACCTTTGGAAAATGCCGTTTTTCTCCTTTTGTCTGAGTCCTCAAACAGAAATGAGTAATAACAGAGAACAAAGAGAACAGGCTCAAGGTCAATACGAGAACCCACCCAGTAATCCGTGTGTAAACTCAAGTTTTCCCTCAAGTACCAGCCCAGAGACATCTCCAGCCTCCCCCGCGCTGGATTTCACCAGAAACACTTGACACACCTTGACCCACGTGATGTCAAGCATTACGCAGTGGTTACCTCTGTCTGCTACCATGTAGTAGAACAAATTTTTTAAAACACTTGAGTTTCTGTCTTTGTGTTCTTGTCACACCAAGAGATAATCATTTCTATGAATAGCAAATAATTTACGGAAGGAATTCAAGAAGGAGACTATTCTTCCTGTTGTCATGCTCTCTGTGCTGAGTAAGGCACAGATCTCTATTCCACAGGGCGGGATCCGACTTCTTTTGTCTAGAATCCAGGGCAGCATTAAACTCGACATTTACTTCCTGAACATTAGTAACAGTTGCATGGAATTGCTGTGCAGCATGTAGACTTACCGCCCCTCCCACTCTTGCAGGGTTCATTTCATGAAGAGTAACAAAATGGAGTGTCACGCGCGCTGCTTGGAAAGAGCCACCAGGCTGGTCCCAGCGCTTCTGTGTGACTGAGTTCACTGTGATCCTCAAGAGACTGACTGCTGCTTTCTAGTGCGGGACAGTTAGATACTTGGCTGTTGGGAGCTTGCCTATTATTCAGAAAAAGTAATTGGGAAAACTGAATTTTCTTTCTTTATCTGAATACACACAAAATACACAATTAATAAGAAATCTGAATTTATACAAACTGTCAAGATCACTTTTGATGAGCACATTTTTAACCTAAAATTTTATAGGAAGTAAATATGCAGAGAATTTTAAATATTACAAACCAAACCAAAATCCATCTGCTTAACACCTGCCAATAGTCTTCAAAAGCCGGGATGCCCTAATCCTACTGGCAATGGCTGTCTATGTTTAAAATTAAAGGAATGGACTAGTGTGTTACCTTTCAATTGCAGATGTAACAAATTTCCAGAAACTTGACAACTTAAAACAATAGTAACTATTTATTGTCTCAGTACTATAGGGTAGAAGTCTGATCTATGACTGAATTTAAGGTGTCGAGAAGGTTGCATTTCTTACGAGAGGCTCTAAGGGAGAATCTACCTCTAAGCTCATTCAGGTTGTTGACTGAAGTGGGTTCCCTTCAGCTGGGAAGAGACTCAGGACCCCATTTCCTTGCTGGATACCACCCACGGGCCCTCTCTCTAGTATCTCTCTTGCACATGACCCCTACATCTCAAAGTTGGCAACAAAGCAACAAATCCTTCACACACTGCGATGTGACTCCCTTCACCTCTCTCTCACTTCAGAGAATGTTTTCTGCTTTCAAGGGCTCATGTGATTATATTAGAGCAACAGATAATCCAGGATAATCCTCATATTTTAACATGTCCCTTTAATTACTTCTGTAAAGCCCCTTTTGACATGTAAAGTAACAGGTTCACGGGCTATGGAGATCAAAATATGGACATCCTGGGGAGAAGGGGTGCACTTTTCCTTATAGACCTTCCCTTACTCCTAGGTGAAGGGTCTGTGATGATCTGTTGTGTCTCTGCCTTGTTCAACATAAGACATCAGTGCCAAGCACAGTATCTGGTTCAAGTAAGTATACAGTGAAATTTTGTTTAGGAAAATAATGAATGAATGAACACAATGGTTTTAGGAAGAATTGGGTAGAACTAATGAACATAAACTGCAAATAAAATTCCATAGATCGTGAATCACTTGATATATCAAATGAATACTGAAAGGTTTCAGTGAGCATCAAAAGCTGATTAAACATGAGTATAAACTGGTGTGAACAAATCTGCATTACTGAAGTCTTAAACTTTTACTTCTACATCAAGGAGTAGTTGAATCCGTTCTGAGGATATATCCATCCACAATAACCAACACTAAGTGAGAGTCCAATTTAAGAGTAAATGTTTAGGTTTTACTACTAAAATATGCAATTACCTGAATAGTAAGCCAACATTGCATTTTTCTGGCACTAGGGACATAATATAAGAAGTTTAGTTCAATTCCACCAAAAACACATTGTCAGAGGTCCCCCAAGAAGCCTCCAAGTTTCGATGTTTCACCAGGAGAAGTCACAGGACTCAGTGGATAGTCGTACTCATGACTGTGGTTTATTGTAGACAGAAAATACAAAGAAATATCAGGAAAGAGGAAATGTACTTAGGACAAAGTCCAGCAGAATCTGTGTGCAAGGGTCCTCTCCCAGTGGACTCATACCAATATGCGGAACTCCCTGCCAATTACTTGTCACAACACAAGTGAAATGTTATCTAACAGGAAGGCTCATTATAAACTTAGTGCCCAAGGTGTTCACTGGGGGCTGCTCATCTAGTCACCCACTGTTTAGTATATACCAAAATTCCAGATTCCCAGAGAAAAGCAAGTGCTTAGCATAAAGCATATTGTTTGCACAGGATAGGCAGCGAGTTACCAGAAGTTGGGGTAATTAGAATCCTCCCACAATCCAAGTTCCCAGATGCCTGCCAAGAGTCAAGAGTGACTGACCCAGGACTTTCAAAGGATAGTCGTCAGGGCTTCTGCATTAATTCCTTTCTGCAGAATATTGAATTTGCCATAAGTGTCTGAATCCTCCACCTGCACATACTGAACAATATAGATTTTATTTTTCCCATTGTTCTCCAAGCTCTGTCCTGCATATATTTGAAAATGGTTGCTGATGATGCTAAAAGAAAACAAAAGGGAAGCATTCATAGAGAAATATTTATGACAAAATTGTTTAGCACTAAAATGCTGACAAGTTTCATGATCACTTATAAAAATAAATTTGTGTTGCATCAAGAAAGATGAATATTATCACCATATTAATAGGTAGTCCTGAAACATGTACCAATTTAAGTTCAATAATGTGAAAATGTGTACTGATATTTTACTCTAGATGTTAAAGAATAATTTAAGAAAATAAATACATAATGTGTATAAATGTATGAGCAAAGGGTTTGCGTAGAAAAAGGCAAAATCTAATTATGAGTGAGTTTAAGGCCAGTCTGGGCTACATAGTGAGTTCAAGCCCAGCCTGAACTACATAGCAAGGTGCTGTCTCAAAAAGAAAGAAGCAAACAAAAAAAGAAAAGAAAGAAAGAAAAAATAAAGAGTAGAAAAATACCCTAAATTGTATGGCTTATAAACAACAGAAATTTATATATTTATATCTGAGATATAAATCAGGGTGTTGGCAGATCTGGTGTCTCGTGAGGGCCCACAATTTATTTTAAAGACAGCAGTCTTGGGACTCTGGCATGGCGGTGCATGTTGTAATCTTATCACTCAGGAGACAAGTCTGGGCTACATAATGAGTACAAGGCTAGCCTGGACTAAATAGGAAGGCCCTGGCTCAGGACAAAGAAAAGACAACAGTCTCTACTATAACCTCGCACAGCAGAAAGGTCAAGGATCTCTTGCTGTCTCCTTTTATAAGCCAAACTCTTACAATTTGAATGTTTGTTCTCCTTATAATCCATGTTGAAATTCAATTACCATGTAACAATATAAAGAGATGGGACCTTGAAGAGGTCATTAGGCCATGAGGGCTCCACTGTCATGGGTGAACTGATGCCATTATAAAGGGCGAATTCATCTCCTGTTACCTCTCTCTTTGACTTTTGGCCTCTACCATACGAAGACCAAGCTTTCTTCCTCTCTGGAGAATGTGTTATTCGAGGCACCATCTTGGAATAAGAACCACCAAATTTGCTGGTACTATACTATTGGATTTCACAGTCTCCATATCTGTGAGCCAACATAAATTTCTGTTCTTTCTAAATCACCCTGTGATATTCTATTATGGAAGAACAAAAAGGACAAGACATGTCCCACTAACATGTGCGATGGCTGTGCTCCATGACACAATCTCCTCTCGATGCCCCACCACCTCTACCACTGCCTTAGGAGTTCATATATCAGTATATGAATTTTGAGAGGAATATTAAGACTGTAGCAAGGCCACTGAAGAATATTTCCTTCAAGTCTTTTTAAAGTGGGTTTGGGGTAAGCAATTTAAATCAGAAATAACTAAACTTCTTATTTCCTTAAAATGATTCATCAGAAGCACAATCAAAGACAATTAGTAGTCATCTGTGACTTAGATAATGCCAAAAATATTCCTAAATATCACGCTCATTTATTAAATAATAAGTAATTGCATAGATTGTTGCCAAAGCACCACAGGGTTATACTGAAATGTCAAGTAAAAAGAATGTAAAAATTAACCCAGAAAGCCACACTAAATCTTTCTACCACCTTAACTTTCCTTACTGTTGGCCATCTTAATCAATCCTACATTTCTCCTTCCCTCATCTTCCACCTGATCTTTATCCTCAGAAGATCGTATTATAACTTGTTTATCTGCTTAGAAAAATGATTAAGAAGACAGACTCCAATGACAGACTTCTTGAGTTGAAGTCTATCTCAGCCTCTCTGGGGATAGCTAACTCAGGATTGTTGCAAAGACCAAATGAGTTTCTTACATGTAGAGTGTTTAGAATAATCCCTATCCATAGTAATTATTGTTGCTGCTGTTATTGTTGAGGGTTTTTCCCCCTTTTTGCTGTTATTTCAAATCAAATATAAGCTCTATATCATGAATTTTCAAGACTCACTCTCCCTCTTCATTTCCGTTGATCTTCTAGTATGCTATATCTCGCTAATATTCAAAGTAGAAGTCTGGGGAGCGGATACATTTGAAATTGCATAGAGTGGCAGCCAGCCAGCCAGCCAGCCAGCCAGCCAGCCAGCCAGGTGAGAGAGAGGCCCCCGCAGCCGGACAAAGCCTGCAAAGCGAGCCTGCCCTGCGACATCCGTTGCCAGGCGACAGAGAGATTTCCCCCTCCCGCCCTGGACACACGAAGGGGGAGGGGAGGTGCTTGGTAACCACGAGCCCGCGCGCCAGCAAGGTCTGAACCCATTAACATACATAAAATCTATGCCTCCTCTCTGGTGACACTGTACTATCTTGGGCTGTTTTCCCACCAACATTCTTTTTTTTTTTTGGAGGGGCTGTCTGTAAGTTTGTTTTTTCCT
>PVJO010010253.1:0-65183 GCA_004026905.1 Hystrix cristata
GGACATGGAGGGAAGGTATGTCTCTGGTTTCTCCTGGTGGGCCTTGTGTCTGAAAGATAGGCTAGCACATGCCTGGAAAAGACAGGGAGGCTGGTGACTGTTGGTTACAGCTTTAGCTCACCTATTCAGCTGCCAGCAAGGCCACACATTTTCCTTCATTTGTTCCAAGGAAGAAGTGTCCGGTTACATAAAGAGGTAGCACATGTCACCGTATATGTGGGGAGTCGTCTCTCAGACTGGTTGCAAATAGTTTGACAACTTCCATCAACTTTTGGTGTGGTCCTTTTCTGTGGATTTGTTGTGGTAGGAGAACAAACACAATATCTAAGACAATGTGGATCTGTTAATGTTTTTTCTTTTTGGTTTTCTTGCAGGAATCTCTGCATCTGACTACACTGCAATAGGAGCTATAGCAAGTACATTCCACAGTGACACACTTTTGCACGCTTGTCCAACTCTGTCCCAGAGACAGCTAAGAGAACCCGTGTCCCCTTTGGGGGTCTTGTGAAAAGGTGAGACCCCATCTCAAAGCTGCCACAGCAAGGGCGCAGAGCAGAGAGCATCCTGTGGCACCTCCCTTCTCCACGGGG
This sequence comes from Hystrix cristata, assembly GCA_004026905.1. Classification (NCBI taxonomy): domain Eukaryota; kingdom Metazoa; phylum Chordata; class Mammalia; order Rodentia; family Hystricidae; genus Hystrix; species Hystrix cristata. Next base: position 591 of record PVJO010010253.1, read on the forward strand.
CGCTGGGTGGCAGGCGGGCCACCTCTCTCCCCTCCCTGCTTCTGGCACTAGGCTCCCTGGGGCGGGATTCTGCTTTTCTCCATTCTCTGGTGCCCTCTGGGGGTGTCATGTTGGATTCACATCCAACCCTTGAATTCTGCAAATGCAGCCAGGTGCACATGGCTAGAGTCTCAGCCCCATCCGTGGAGGTGGGGAGCACAGAGCTCAGAAAGGGACTTGGCACTTTCGACCACATACATAGCATCAGTGTTGCTGGGCATCTGTTTAAGGGCAGGAAAGAATGAAGTGCACGGAGGGGTTGTCTGTACTAAAAGGCCCGGTTGGACAGCAGCTCTGCACATCTTTGCTCACATCAAGCTGGTCAGGCTTAAATGTTCTTATCCCAAGTTCAAGAGTGAGGGAAGGGCAGGGAACACTTGGCACATTTCTGCTTAGGGCAGAAGTCCCGAGGATGGTTTGCTTTGGTTCAGATTCCAGCCCCCCCACATGACTTTACCCAAGTTATATAAATTCTCTCTGTGCCCCGCTTTCTTCCCAGAATGGGTCCAATAGCCTGCGCCTGCATGCAGAGTGCTCAGCACGGAGCCCGGGGCGCAGCACTCAGTGGACATGAGTTCACTGCAGAGAGCAGACAGTGCGGAGGACGCTGCCCAGTCGCCTGGTTCCGGTCCAGGGAAGAGGAGACGCCCAGTAGCCAGCACCCAACTGCAGCCTGTGTGTGACTGTCACCAAGGCACAAGGCCAGGTGGGGCAGGGGCAGTTGGCTTTGCTTCTGAAAACAAATGTCAGAGTTTGTTTTGCCCCGGGAAATCAGGCCCTGAAGTGCTGATAGCCCCAGCACACGGCGTTCAGTGCGAGGGAGACCAAACAAGACCTTCCTCTCAGGGACAATTATTTCCCTGCTGTCTAAACTCACTGGGGACACCGGCAAACGTGTTCATATTTTGTGTTTATTGTGAAGAATGCCATCCCAGATACAGATAAGAGTCTCTGGGAGCACACTGGGCAGGGATGGGTACGGGGGTGCGCACTTGTGATTCCAGGACTTCGGGAGGCTGAGGCAGGAGGATCACAAGCTCTAGTCCTGCGTGGGCAACTTAGCAAAACCCTATCTCAAAAAATAACATGGTCTGGGGATGCAGCTCAGTGGGAAGGCCTTGAGTTCAATTCCTAGCACCACAGAGGGAAATGAAAGGGCTCTTTAGGTGAATAAATTCGAGCTTCTAAGATATTGACAAAATACATATGATTGAATCTATTGAGTCATCTGAGCTAAATGGAGCACAAAAAGACATGGATTTTGTTTTTCTCTAACCTTTTGCTCTCAAACTTGACGAGAAGCCTCTTCCATTCCCTTCATGGAGAGATGCGTTCAAGAAATACCACAGCCTTTCGGTCACTTTCAGGAACTGAAGAGATGTGCAAGAGGCTCCTGTTGTCTGAACTTCGGGACTTCGCACAGCTCAGCCCACCTCCCACTTCTCCACTCCCCCGGGCCAGGCGGCTGCAGCGGGGAACGTGTTCCAGGCTATGGCGTGTGCTGAGCGCGTCTCTCGGCGAAGGGAACGGAACAGGCTCTGTGTAGGTGCTTGGCTATTTTGTGCGGTACCGGTGAGTTTTTTAGGAGAGTCTATTGGTAGCTTCCCCATTTCCCTCACCCCGCCCCACTCACCTCTTGCAAGCCCTCCCGGCTCCCGGACCACGAAGGTCGCCCAGCTGCTGGCACTCCTGGTCAGCCCAGACTTCCTCCTGCCCAACTACAGCCCTCTTATTGATGTGCCACCATGGTGTCCTCCTGCAAGGCAGGAAAACTGTCCCCCGTCCCCCAACACAAGGACTGTGTTCCACTGCAATGCCTCGACCCACCCGGCCACCTCCCTGCTCTTTCCTTTGCTTAAATACACACAGAAGGCGAGTAAAGCCATTCACTGCCTGTGCAGACACCTAGCAGGGCATCAAGAACCCACAACACGCGCTTCCCTGGAACGTCCAAATCTGTGCCTGTGACTCCTGCAGCACTTCTCATTTTCCAGGGTGCTGGCAGGGAATAGGAAGCCACAGCCTGGGCTTCAGCTCCAAGGGCTCCGTACTCCAGGTGGCGCTTGTTCTCCGGTTGACTGAGGGAGACCCTGAGCTGAGGGCAGCCAGGTGAGTACTGCCACCTCTCAGTGGCTCCCGGTGGCCCTTTCTGGAAGTGACACGGCACACCTCCTGAGTTCCACTCTGGGGCTTCACCCTAAAATTGCCAGAGGGCAGGAAAAGTCTCAGACGTGCTTTGTCACGTTAGGATTACTTGTGTCACAGAAACCTTTTAAAGCTCTTGCTGTCTTTCAGACACTTTTCCCTTTGGCAGCCAGGATGGTTCACCACAGAAAAGCAGAATCGTTGCTCGCTGCCAGTTTCTTCATGCAATTTGCTGAATGTACATATTCTTTGTATGAACAATTTGATTACGTTCAAAATTTTTATCATTTTTGTGAACACTGAATCAAGGTCAGAGGCTCTATTTTTGATAAATTATAGCTCTTTAATAAAAATAGTATATGCATTATCATCTTAATGCAAGTTGTATTTGAGTACGAGTGGCTATCTTCATGACATGTCTAGCTTTTTGTTTTTTAGCTTTAAAAAGAGTTCTCAAAGTACTCTGCTTTGATAAATAGAAAAATAAGGCTCTGAGGACTTCTTCTCATATATGTACTGTGTACACACATGAACAAGGACCAGTGATCAGTTGGTGATCTAATTGCAGCACAAAATTGCTGCTAGAACATTGATGATAACAGCAAAGCACGATTTTCCAAAAAGCTTAAAATACCAATTTCATACAAATATAAAGGGAACATATGTCAACAAGCCATTTAACTTATTACTGAGAAAACCAATAGCAACCACAGGATAATTGAAAGAAAAATTAGAGGAACTGGGATTATATTGTCAATTAGGAAATTAATGCCAAAATAAATATGCTACCTTAGAAATATAACTAGTTAATGTTTTGTGTCTCCATTAGACAAAAAACTGCAAATTACAATGTGCAACTTCAGAGTCTTGGCCTTACTCAGTGGAAAATAGTAAATACATTAAAAGTTCATCTTCTATAAAACCAAATAATCCTTGGGTGGGCCTGTTAGACAATGCACCAATACAGAGAATTGAAAGGACAACGAGTCCTTTTTCCTTTATTTCTATATTTTGGATAATTTTTAAATAATCGTATTTGTTTCAATATATGCTGTTGTTATTATGTAAATTACAGTACTATAATCTGAGAAAAACTCGCAATGTTTAATTACTTTCCCAGGTACAATACGTACCTTTGGCCCTATAGCTAACTCTGCAAGCTCCTTGGTTATTGTATTAGTTCCTTTCTTTGTCTCTGAAACACAATACCCAATGACACTCACCAATAAAGGAGGAGAAGTTTATTTTGTCTCATGTTTCAGTCCATAATTGGCTGTCTCCGAGGTAGGATGGTACGGCACAGGGGCATAATGGAGGAAAAGCTGCTCACTTTAAGGCAAATTCTTAATGATGAGCCCCTGGAAAAGTAAAAAAGAAAGTTCAACACGGCTGAAATACAACAGCACAAGATAAATAATTTCATTCCAAACTTGAGGAACAAAAGGATAGAAATTCAAGTGACCAAAGCAAGACAGAAACCCAACAGAGCAAACAATAAATCCTGCAGTTCTGTGTCCAGCACCCAGAGCAAGTCGTGGCAATGAAATGTGAACTCCGAGGGGCGTGGGCAGCCCTGCCCCACAGCATTGTTGGTGGCTGTAGCTCTCATGGCTTCTCTCTCGGGATGGTGTTGCTCAGAGGTTCCATGTCTCTGCCTTCTCCAACTTTCTGGGGTTTCCACTGTACTTTCAGTTTCACTGTCGTGGCTTCACACAGTCATCTCAAAGGCACACTGTCTGGCCTCCCAGGCTTCCTTCTGAAGTCTGTGCGGCAACCTCCCTGACCCCACAACACTTCCATTCTGCATGCCTGTAAAACCAGCGCCATGTTGGTGATGCCACATTTTGCCACCAGCTCAAGTGGCCAGACTTCCTTATATCATGGTTGCAGAACGCTCTGAGGGCCTGGGTGGCTGAGCATTATGAACTGAATCCCAGAAAATCAGCGCTCTGGCAGCTCTTCCCGAGCAGAGTGTCCTCACATACTCTACTTAATGAAAGTCTTTCACTTTTGTGAATTTGAGCCCGAAAGGGAGAGGACCTTGCTGATTCCTCACATGCCCTTGAGGCACTTTTCCTGTTGCATGTTGTAAAGTATTTGACTTCTTTTCAAAGCTAACTTTTTCAGTTCTCCTCTGCTCCAATTCCATAGGCACTCTCCCTCTGGCAAAACTGAAAAGCTTCTAAATAGGTTTTTGTTCCTGTTTCTCACAGTAGACCTTGCTAAAAGCAACAAGCAGTAACTATGCAAAAACCTGAATGTTAGCATGGCTTGAATTTTCCTCCACCAAATTAGTTAGCCCACCACCCTTAATCTCAGGCTCCCACAAAGTCTCAGGACATGAGCAAAAGGCAGACAAATTTTCTGCCAGCGCATGACATATGGCCAGAGTCCAACTGCCAATGAAGTCCTTGTTCCCAACTTGAAACTCTCTGATCCTGGCCTTTACTAGCTGCCTTTTTATCAGCCTTTGGTCTTCCGAGCACTGAGTAAAATCTTCCTTCAAGCTTGGTTTACAGCATTCTAGGGTTACAGCATTCTAGAGCTGCTTCTCCAGGCAGCATCTCCAAGCCTTTCCAAACATCTCCCTTGAGCCAGCTCCAAAGACTTCGGAATCATGTTGTCAGGTAGCCTCACAGAAAGGCCCCCACACTCTGGTAGCACTGTCTTAGGTACTTTCTTCATCACCGAGACACAGTACCCCACACCTGCAAATTAAAAGAGGTTTGTTTTGGCTCACATTCAGCCCATAGTCAGCTGGGTCCGAGCTAGGAAGGCCTGGCACAGAGGCATGACAGAGGAAGAGCTGCTCACCTCATGGAAGACAGGAAGCAGAGCTCAAATCAAAGGTGGTTCTGGGAAAGCAGATACTCCCTTCCAGGCCACATCCAAAGTGGCCCACCTCTTTCCACCAGGCCCCACTTTCTAACAACAAGTCAGCCATAATGCCCCTCTAATTCGATCATCTTCCAAAGGTCCCACCTGGATCCTACGGAGCTTCGGGAGAGCATCTGGACGTAAACCGTAACAGTAACGTGTAATTTATAGTTCTCTTTGCCATGCGGAGTATAGGTTTAAAAGATGCCTCCACCATTTATTCTTCTCCTCCTTGCCTTCTTTTCTTAACAGACTTTTTATTTTGGTATAGATTTACAGATTTACAGACAAATTGAGAAAACAATAAATACAAAGAATTCTCACTGATCCCAAATAAAATTTCCTCTGTTAGTAATTTTTGAATCAGTTTTGATATGCTATTCTTAACTAATGCACATACTTTATTCAGAATCCTTTAGCTTTTCCCTGATGTGCCCTTTCTCTCTAGGATCCTACCCAGCAAGGAGAGTGTTCTACATTTCACTGTTTTGTCTCTTCGATATCTTCATGGCTGAGTCTCAGACTTCCCTTGCTTTTGATGTCCTTGATGCTTTGGGGGAGGATTGGTTAGGTGTTTTGTATAATGGCCATTAACTGGAATTTATTTAATGTCTTTCTAATGATTAGATTGCTGTTATGGTTCGGGGGAGGAAGAACGGAGATAAACTAATATTCATATCACATCACATCAGGGATGTGTATCACCAACATGATTGATTGTTGCTGATGTGAACTGACCACCAGGCTGAGAGAGCACGTGTCCAATTTCCCCAATGAAAGTTGCTCTTTTCCCCTCCACACAGTAATCTTTAGAAGAAAGTCACTCTGTAAAGCCCACACTTAAAAAGTGGGAAGATTTGCTCACTTCTCTTGAGTACAGAGTATCCATATTAGCGTCGGCTCCCACGCTCTGTCATATTTTCCTATTTCTACATTTTTGCACTAAAATACATAAACTTCATACTGAAAAATACTATACTCATTCAAAAAAACTCATTTGCCGCACCGTAGAGATGCTACAGCTTATTTTGGAAGTTTCACAACCCCTCGAAAGACTTCACAGTACTGTTTGGAAGAGTTTTTTAACAGAACTCAGTGGCAATCACAGGTGGATCAATAGTATTCACAAAGCCCAGTTTTGAGGTACACATTATTATCTTTTTTCTTTTTCTTCACCTTGTGTGGCATCGTTCTGCAACTTCACCTCTCTCAGCACATGCAGACTTTCTTCTATCTTCAGGCGTGTCCTGTTTGTTACGTTTATCTATTGTATTCTTCACAATTGTGGTATTTTAATTAAAATTTTAATCACTACATTCTTCAGTAGGTAATTTGTTATAAATTGGCATTACAGTTGATGACAACAATTTAATTATTTTAAAATCAACTGTCACATTATCATTTACATATCATAGCAGGTGTTTATATGTGTAGTGTGATGAGTTTTAACACAAGTACCCATGTGGTCATCTTCATCTTGATGAAGAACAATAACAATTTCTTCATCCCGAAATTCCCAGGATCATCCGGTCTTTGCAGCCAAGCCCGCCCCACCCTGACTGCCCTCACCATGGACTGGCTAGTCGATTTTATCACAGTGATTTAAAAAGGCAAATCACAACAAGTAGAGGACAGACGATGGGGAAAACAAGGGAGCCCACCAGCTGAGGGCCAGTGCTGTTCTGGGAATATTCTGTAAGTCGCAACATAATAATTGAGAATGCAATGGAATTTTAAAATTATAATTAGTATCACACCTCCAACTTATACAACATGTGTGAACAGGATTGCTTCTTCACTTCCATCTAGCAAACTACACCCGGGTTATTGATAAACCTGAGCAGTTTGTAGTGCACATTTTGAAAGATCTGAACCTAAGAGGTCTTTGGCTTTAAAAAGTTAATGACATTAACTCTCCTAATTAAATACATATGGTCATGATACACACTGGGGCATGGTGGGGTAAGTGACAGTGTAGGTACATATGGGTCTCTTTTAGGAAGAAGACACGGCGTTCATCAAAGAGAGGCCAAGGTGGCTTAACGATTGGAGAGGGCAGTTAGTCGGGTACAATTAACAAGCAACCACTGTGGTTAAGACTCCCTTTCTAGGCATGTGTGTAAGTATTATCCCTGTAGAGAATGACCAGATCCCAAAACCCTGAGTCCTACATGGACACCCCTGGTGTCTCCAGTGTGAGCAACCCTCTGGCCCACGTAAAGAAAAACTGCCTGAGGACATTTTAGTAAACTCTTACAAGAAGCCACTGAATAGAAGCTGCTCACATCACACTTAGTGCTGGGAAATGGTCGACAAAGAATATGCCACAAATAATTATAGGGACTCTCCAACAAGCCTGAACCTTCAAGAAAAGCCAGGAGAATTGGGAAATACGAGCTTGAAATATATCTAAGATGAGTTTTCTCCTAGGAAACATGTATAATGAGCCGAAAAGATTAAGGGTTTCAACGTTTTCTCACAATGACAACCTCAGGATATTTCATCTTAAAAAAAAAAAAAAAAGGCAGGGCTGGGGATTTAGCTCAGTGATTAGAGTGCTTGCCTTGCAAGCACAAGGCCCTGAGTTCAATCCCCAGCACCACAAAACAAAAACAAAACAAAGGAGAAACAAAAAAAAGGAGAAAAAACTTCCTTGGAATCTACATGTTTCCTGGACAATACACAATAAATTTAAGTTGAAACTAATAATAACAAAACAAAGAATATTCTGAACAGCAATAACCAGTGCTCTGAAACTGCATTATGTTTATTGGCTCTCTCTTTTAAATGAATTATTTTTCCACTTCAACTTTAAAAAATATCTCCAAGTAATTCATGAATAATTTAAAAAATGAAATAGTATAATAAGGCTTACAAACAAATAAACCAAAGGCTGGAACCCCTTGGACTTCCTTTTGCTGCCCCCAGAATAGCTGACACAAAGAAAAATTGTTCTGTCCACAAGCATGGGGCTGGGGTGTGGGCTGCTGCGGTGGTCTGAATCGGTCCAAGTGCCCTTTCCCGGGCAGAGCACTGAAGGCCATTCAGGGAGCGGGAGGGAGGTTGGCCTAAACAGCACCTCCCAGCTGCTGCTCAGTGGTGGCCATGAAGAACGAACTCTGGACAGACCACGGTGCTCCTGAAACACTCCCCAAGTGTTTTCCCTTCTGCCCCATGGCAGACTCAATGATGATCCCCAAAGATGTCCAGGTCCTCACTCTCAAACCTGTGCAGACTCTTAAGTGGCAAAAGTTGTTTTGCATCTATGATTGAATGGAAGCTCTTGAGATGGGAGATTCTCCTGATTATGTGGGTGTTGTGGCTTGTACCTAGATGGCCCCCACAGCCTCATGGACTCATAGGTGGAGTTTTCAGAGGTGGCTAGAAACATGACTAAGGGTGTGAACATGGACTAAGGGTGCATGGTAACTGGATTAGTCCACTGACTGGTTAGCATAGTTCTGGGCGTGAGTAATGGGAAACATCACCCTGGTGTGGGTGGCACCACCCAAAAGGCTTGTAGCCTGGATGGAATAAAAGGGAAGGGGAGACCTGATGCTGCTGCTGGCTGCCTCCTGCCTGCCCTGCCCTGGACTGTTTCTCCTCTGCCAGGCCCCCCTGCCATGCCACCCTGCTTTGGAACCAGCCAACTATGGACTGAATAAACTATAAGCTAAAATAAACCTTTCTTACTTTAACTTTGGGTGTTGGGTATTGTGTCTAAGAAACACAAAAAGCAACTAAGACAGTGGGTGTCCTCACAAGAGTGAGGCAGAGACAGAGGTGATACAGAGGAATAAGGCTGAAGATGCTTCCTTGTAGGCTTTGAGGGTGGAGGAAGGGACTACAACCCAAGAAAGACAAGGAATACAACTCCACATGCTGGAAAACGGAAGGGAAGGACGACTCTTGCATAAGAAAATAAATCTGTCTGCACAGCTCATTGTTCAAGTGGAACTATCTGTCCTGTGTCTGCACGTGAAGCCTCTCCTGCAGCTCACAAAGTTAAGAGGGTGTGTTTCCACTGCCCACAGAAGTCCCGACTTGGAAGGTGACAAGTTAGCTGCTTGATATGCACAGTCCTATCCAGGCAGTTGTAGAACTGAATTTAGCCACAAGATGGAGACTTTCCTCTAGTCCTAGAAAATACACCAGCTCCTGGATTTTTATACTCAGCAATTTCAGAATGAAGCACATTAACATGATGAAACACTGGTGCAGGTTCTGAATTCATCCACAAGATGGAGAAACTGAGTCCCAGAGCAGCCACGGGGCCACTTCCAAAGAGGTCAGATTTAGAACTCCACTTCTTGATTCCTGACTGGTGTTCGGAAAGCCTCACTTTCGCTTCTTGCCTTCTTTGGTAAGGTCATTTCTCCTGCATTCTGACCATGACATTTCTTCACATAGTTTTGTTTTTTCTTTGTTTGCTTCCTGCCTCCTCCTATTGTTACTTACCAGTCAGAGCACTTCCTTAAAATCATCTCAGAGCATTGCTTGCATTGGTCTACTCCTTGTTATTCCTCATGAGAGAAAGAAAACTCAACCCCAACTCAGGCCCATTTGTAGCTACTGCTAATGCTGAGCTGGGCATGTTGGGATCTGGGTGCATCGGGAAAAGTCTTCACTCTCAGAGAGCCCTGAGTTCTGGAGAAGAGGCAGCCACAGGAGTGAGGTGATGATCTTGGGCAAAGTGTACCTTTCTCTGTTCCCAGAGAGGAGACTGAGGACACATCCAGCTCCACAGGCAGAGGTGGCTTGAGCAAATTATACACTCAGGAAAGGAAGCAGGAATTTGGGAAATGGAAGTTATTTAGTCAAGATCTGCTCAGTTATGCTGTTATAACAGAGTATCCCAAATGGTCAGCAGCTTAACAAACAAAGCTTCTTTCTCACCAGTGGTGACATTTGACAAGTGTCAACAGATCTTTCTCCACACAGTCACAAGGGATCCAGCAGTGATAGACACATTGTCCTAAAGCCCCCTCCTCTGGCTCACAGGGCCTTAGCTGCCTTGGTAGAGCACGTGGAACTGAACCACTGTGTGTGGAATCTGCCAGAAAGGGCCCGTGTCTCTCCGCTCAGTATTATTGACCAGAACGAGTCACATGGCCCTAACTTCCACAGCACAAAGGGACACATGGACCTTTGGCACACATTGCTTTCTCTGCTGGACAAGACTGGTGGTTGTTGAGCTTCAGGTAGAAGCCTTTTGAGCACGGTGAAAAGCTAGTGATTTGCCCCAATTCTGAGAACATCAGAACTCTGGTTTACATGTAAAAACAATACGTGTTACCAATGATCGGGGCTTTGCCAAAATTCAAATATGGGCAGCAAAACTGTGGAGAGGCTGAACTGGCTCCCAAGGGCCGTAAAATGAATCCAGGCCACACCGTGGGCCAGATCTTGGAGCTACCAAGGTTGATATAAATTAAGCAAATAAATTCTTGAATGTGGTAAATAGAGAGTGGGAGGTAGGTGCACAGATGGCGTCCAGTATTTTCCACCAATGAATCTCCTAAAGAATTTGTCTTTCTCCTGTATAGACATGTAATGAGACAGGCACTCGGGCCTCCAGGGCTGAGAGAAGTCGGCCTTCCTTTGGATGACAGTGTGAAACCGAACTTCTGAAAGAAGTGGGACAGTGATAGGACACTGAGCCCCGAAGCCGGCCGACCTCCTAGAACACTTGGAGTCAGTTTGTTACTTGTCCCCTCCATCCCTGCCCCAGGAGCACAGAGACTCCCACAGGAAAATAGGAAGGGAACACTTAGGTGTCTTCCAGTGAAATGAGGTAAATTTCTTGACAAATCCTCAACAAGCAAACAAGCCTTTGAAAGCAGCACAGTTGAGCTAGGAAAATGTTCAGGAGTCTTTCCAGTTCTCCCAAGTCATTCCTCAAGTCATCGCTAACAGAACCAAATGACGCAGGAAAACTTAGCCTCTGGAGACTTACACTGCGCTGAACCAAAGGATTCAAGTAGGTGGTCCCCCACACTGAGTTTGTGGGTGGTAAGGTAGGGGTGCGGGAACGTTCCGGGTGTCGCGTTGTCAGGATCAGGCCAGGACTGTGGAGACGACACACGGGTGCTGGGGGAGGCATGGCCGTCCAGCCGACAGGAGCCTGGGTTGCCTACCCAGAGCAGGGCAGGCTGAAGACTGCAGCGGAAGGCAAGGCCAGACTCATCCGGGCATTTACGTTAGATTTGGAGTGATTCAAACCGAGTAGTGCTTCATGGGATGACGGTGGCTCTTCAACAGGCAGCTCATCGCCTCCTGCACATCCCACTGGGTGAGGCAGGGTGCTGTCGCTTGGAACTGGGCTGTCCCCTGAACTGTTAGAGGCTTGATCCCAGATCACAGTGCTCTTGGGAGGTGGTAGAACCTTTAAAGGTGGAGTCTAATGGAAGGCCTTTGGGTCAGGGGGTGAAGGGATTTGTGGGACCCTGGTCCCTTCTCTTTCTCCCTTTCACTTCCCAGACGTGCGGGTGGTTGGTTTGCCCCGCTGGATAAGCTGCCTCACCACAGCCCTGAAAACAACAGGGCTGACTGATCTTGAACTGAAACCACTAATCCATGAACCAAAATAAACTTTATCACTTCATAAGTGATTATCTCAGGTATTTGTTGTAGTAATGAAATGCTTACTCAAGGAGTAAGTGGCTACTAGTGCCAGCTTGCAACAAAACAGGAACAAGATGCCTTTTCTTTTTGATCTTGAAGGTGATATCTTCAGGATAGTATTCTCTAAAAACTGCTATTTTTATCTCCAGGTATCCCCCTTATCCACCCCTGCAAGTGCCAGGATCCGCTGAGTATCGCAGGGGAAGACTCACACTTCGGCGTTCTGAGCACCATCACTTCCAGCCCGAAATGGCAGAAGCCATCTTCCGAGTGTGGGCTTGCTCCAGTTACTTGTCAGCCCTGGGTCTCAGAGTGACCAGAACTGGCTGTGGGAGGTGCCAACTTCCTGTCATAGCCTGGTTATAAGGATGAGCATGCATGCATAAAGTCAGAGCATGTAACCCTCCACGGTCAACAGGCAGAGTGAAGTTAAAGTGTGAAAGGACAGTAAGATCCTGTCCTCTGGTCCAAGTCATCGGAACCCTTGTGCTGTTTCAAAAGTCGTTATCCTCCATGTTCTTGTGTGGCCTCTGGTCTTTAAATCTCCATTCTGGGTCCCCAGCTTCTCTGGAGAATCTCAGTCGCCAAAGGCTGACCTTACACTCCGAACACACATTAAAATAGTTGTTTCCATCTATCTGACCCAATGGGAAAGTTCTTTTCTCTATTCCTATTGTGTCTAGGTGGAAGACAATCGGGGGAAGCTTTTCTCCACCTGCATCTTGTCCTGGGTTAGATCAACTAAGGGTATTGCTTCTACCTCATGTTATCAAACAGACATCACAAGAAAAAAGGAGTTAGTTCATGGGCTCTTTATTAAAACTCCTCCCTCAAGACCTACAACCTACAGAATGAAGGGATGCCTAAAGTCCCATGGTGAAGAGCCAGAGCTTCCAAATCATCCAGTCTTCAGTCTCTTCCTCAGGTAGATCTCTGACGGGCCGAGGAGCCAGCCCTCTCGATGTGCCCGTTTTGACACTGTGACCTGGGCTGGAGACTTAGCATTCTGTGACCCAGAAATGAAGAAGACTTTAAAGAAGATTTCCTGTGGCCTGAAGGTTCAGGAGGCATCAGAATGCTGGTATGACTTTGTCAGCACTCTGTTCCAAGGGAGGCTTGGTTGGTATTGACTTGGGTTCATTCAAAATGGCTTCTCACAGTCCCTGGCCTCCAGGAGCTAACAGTGTCATTGGAGCAGGTCAGTTCAGTGATGGACAGCCTCACTTTCTGCTCTGGTGACAGACCCTGAAGGCCAGCAGGGGAGACCTTGGCCAGATGACCATCTAACCATTTGCTTCCTTCCCTATACTATTTACAGCAATATCATTAAGCTGCAGAGAAGAACGGAGATCAAAATATATGAGATTATTTTGAAAGGTTCAGGCTGGCCATTGGGATTAGGAAAAACCAGAACAATCTACTTGAACGATTCACAAAAAGTATGAAACCAGGCTATCATCCTCTCCACTCATGATCACGCCTTGGAGCTAAAATTCTTCAGGAGATTTTATTCCAAAACTGAGATGGACCATCAGTCATACAAATGGAGATGATATAACTGCATTACCATAATACGGTATATAATATGCGCTATTTCGGGCCTGTAGGAGTCAACACTGAATTCGATTCAGTTCAGCCCAGTCGAGACTAAGGTCTGGCTCCCATCAGAGTCCAGGGACAGTTTGGGCAGCCCTCCTCTGGCAAGTGCTCCAGAGCCCCAGCTTACCTCCCTCTTGCTGCTCTGCCGCTTCAACCCACAAACCCCAAGATCACGTGTCAGCCGGCTGTCACACAGCCTGCATCAGTGACACAACACCTGAGCCAATCAACCTACAGGAGGAAGCATTCATTCTGGCTCATAGTTTCAGAAGTTGCACTCCATGGTTGACTGTCTCCCTTGCTTTAGGCCTGCAGCAAGGCCGAAGCACCATGGCAGAAGGGCATGCTGGAGGGAAGCCGCTCAGTCCAGAGTAGCCAGGAAACAGAGAGGCAGAGAGCCAGAGAGGAAGGGACCAGAGAACAGACAGAATGCCCGAGGTCACACCCCCACGACCCACTCCCCTCCACCGGGCCTCACTTCTTGTTCCCATCCCCTCCCGATCACACCATCAAATTATAATCTCACCCGTGGAGTAACACACTGATGAAGTTAGAGGTCTTGAAATCCAGTCACTTTCCCAAAGACCATCCTCTCAGTGCCTGAGCTTTGGGGGACATTTTAGATCTAAACCAGAACAGTCGCTGCTCAAGGGGACAAGATGTGAGGGTGAGTTATACCAGCTCTTGACCAACTCAGCCTGTATGTGGCACATTTCAGTCCCCTAGTCGGGGGTCATCAGAATCAGTCACAGACCTGATAACTAGGAAAGCTACTGGGAAGTACCTGTACGTTTAGATTCTTTTGCCACCTTCTGTCTTTCACACTGGGATGGCCTGGCCTTTTACATAATTTTGTGAATTTTTCACATATCAAGGTTTACTCAGTGCTAAAAAGTTTAATGGGTTTTGACAAAAGCATGTTGTCACACGTACAGCATCACACGGAGGGTTTCCCAGGATGTAGCCTTCTAAAGCTGGCTTCTTTCTATTGTCTATGATGCACTGGGGGGAAAGAGTTTAAGATCCTTTCTGGCCAAAAGACTTTGTGAGCCTATCAAGGCGATTAGGAGAAAGTAGGAGGGTGAGGAAGGGAGCTCGCACTGCCAGTGGAAGACTAGCACCAGGTGACTGCATTCATTATCAGTGAAAAGGCCTCTTTACATTTCATCCCGTCAAGAAAACTCAGGTCCTTCTGACTTTTCCATCCCATTAAGACTTCAAAACCAGCCTCTGGAAGGCACCAAAGATCGCCCTCCCTCTTCTCTGTCAGCATCACAGTAGCACTGGACAAAACTCATCAGACAGCTCAGAATCTCAGCCATTTTCCTGTGACCACAGAAATCCGCCAACAGGAAGTGTAGACAGGAGGTGGGATCTAAGCCTGTATCAGGGAAGCAAGTGGAGCCAGAAAAGTGGGAAAATCGGAGTGAGGAGCAATGAGGAGAGAGGTGGAGATGGGCTCCATTTGGAGTTGCCAGTGAGGGAGCCATCTTGTGGCTTGGAGGACTTCAAGGCACAAGGTGAGGCTGAGGCAGACAAACAGGAGAGGGTGTTCTGAGGCGAGGAATCATGCCGTGGGGCATTATGGGTTGGATCTGAAGTGTCACCCAGAAGCCTGTGTGTAGATGAAAGCTTGGCCACCAGCAGAGGGTGCTTTTGGGAGGTGGGAACAGGTGGAATACTGTGGGGACACTGGGACTGGGCCCCTTGCTCTCCTCTCTTTGCTTCCTGGCTGCCATGAGGTGAGCACTTTTGCTCTGCCAGCTGTTCCCTGCCATGATGTTCTGCCTCATCACGGGCCCAAAAGCAACGGAGCCAACCCCCTGTGTACCGAAATTGCTGAAACTGTAGGCTGAAACACACTTCCCTTCTTGTAGGTTGTTTGTCTCAGGTATTTGTCAAGAGAGGGACAGCTCACTGTCACAGGGTGTGGACTGAAGTCCGTGCCGCACACAGAGGAAAGGAGTTTGAACACTTGAAAGGAGCTTGGGAGAAAGATGGAAGAGGTCCCGGAAGGGAAGACTGAGAAATCAAAGTGCAGGCTTCTTGAAAGGAGGGCCGGAAGGGTCATTGACATTTTCTCAAAAGAGCGATAACTGGACAAAGCAGGATGATGGCCCCCTCAAACCTGGAGTCACAGTACAGGGTCCTCAGAAGACTCCAAACCAGACACCTAATGCTGTGGTTTGACTGTGTCCCCCAAAGCTCACATACTGGAAACTTGGTCCCCAAACTCACACGTGAATGGCATTTTGCAGTGGGGCCTGTGGGACGGGATTAGTTAGATTAGGTCACGAAGCGGGGACTGAGATGGCTTTAGTGGCACTGTAGGAAGAGGGAGAGAGACCCAGGCAGCACTGTCCCTTGCTCTTGCCCTCTCTTGCTCTCCTTCCACCTGCCATAAGTTTGAGCCCAGCCTGGGCAACTTGGTGATTTAGTGAGACCCCGTCTCAAAATGAAAATAAGAAAAAGGTTGAGAATGTAGCTCAGTGTGAAGGTCCCGGCTTCCATCCCCAGTACCACAAAAAGTAAAAGGACCCAAACTAAGCGGTACTCCTTTCCTCTCCTCTTCCCCGCATCCATCCAGCACAGTGGTCACCTCGCTGTGCCGTCATCCCTGTCTGCCATCCCACTAAACATTACGTTGCTTTCAGAAGAGGATCCTGTATACTCTTCATTTCCTCTTCAGACACAAATCCTAAAATGCTTGTTGAGAGACTACATGAGCAAAGGTGCCAATTCATTCCTGACCAACCTGGGGAATTTCCATGTGCTCCCTGCCCCAGCCGTCTCAGATGATCCAGAATAAATACAGCTGGAGATTTCGACCTTGAGATGAAGAGACCTGGAAAGCATAGAGCAGAAAGACTACCAACAGTGGACATGTGACAAACCAGAGAGCAAAAGACTTCTGCAGACGGCTGACAGAAGGGAGAAAGCCAGGGTAGGATGGCACAGCTTCGAGAATGACTGAGGCCTGGATTTCAGCAAAGGAAACCCTGTTCATTTCCCCCCACCTCCCAGCCATCTCCATTCCGTGGTCATTTGGAGATCATCTGAAGCCCACTCACTGCATGATTGTTTTCTTGCTAAGCTTCCTTTACGCACAGAAAGACGATAATGCAGTTAGAATGCTCTCCAAAGTCCCGGGGGAAATTAATTTGTTTACAGGATCGTGTATCATATGGTTAAAGCAACCGAGAAACAGACGGTCCTCCCCCTCCCTCAGCTGAGCTGAACCTGCTTGGTGAGGTCAGCGGGCAGGCAGCACGCACGTGGACCAGGAAAGGTCCCCCGGGGCTGTCTATCTGGAACCCGGCCGTCCGCCCACTTGTCTCGGGGCTGCCGTCGCCCTTTCCGGCGTGTCCTCAGGTACAGGAGCCCCGCTCTCTGCTCCTGGGTTTGTTGTCTCTACAGGGCCAATGTGTGGGGCGCAGACTGATATTTCTTTGCAATTCGTCTCCGCCGCCTCCCCCTTTAGGTTCTTCAGGACAATGGCCCCATGGACCCTTCTCCCTATTTCATGACACCCTATTTTGCTGGCACATAGGTGTCACCCCTGTGCCAACCAGGGCAGCATCCAAAGAGGTGGCGCCTGGTCAAAAATAGGTACGCAGTACTGAAGCAAAATACACTGAATTAATGACAGGCCTCTATCATCTAGCAGTACACCGTAATATAAAATTTCCAAAGGACAGCATTTAATTGTACATTTTCATTCTGGATCACATTTGCCAACTCTGAATTATCACAGTTTCCAAATTAATGGAGTGGAAACGTAATAAGCCCCTACCACGATCAGCGTCAGCTGGTCTTCTCTATGTAACCTGGCAGAAGGCGCCACTTGCCGAGTCCCATCCTTCCTGCAGCCGCGGTGTGCAGGGTCCAGGGCTCAGGTTGGAGCCGCATGCCCACCTGCTCCACACGCCCCGAGCTCCGGGGCTGACCAGAGTGTCCCTCGGACACTCAGGAGCTTAAGCTCCCTGAGTTAACATCCGCTGGGACCTGCTACTGCCAGTCCTGCTTAGTAGAAGGAAGCAGAGGGCTTTTTGGACTCCCACCAATGCTTGTCCTTGTCTGTCAGGTAGTTGATAAATGTATCTGCGGTATTTTCCTTCACGCTTTCATGCTGATGTCAAAACAAGGTCATAGTCGTGATCATGATGGCTTTAACAATAGCTCGCACGAAAGCAAACTCAGGCCATTCTGACCCTGATTTCACGGAGGAAGTGGAGTAACACTGCTGTTGTAGACACAGCAGAACACAGCTGCCGATTTTTTTTTCAGAGCTGTAGATGAAAGCCAGGGCCGCACACTAAGCTACCTCTCCAGCCCCCTTTCTTGTTTTTTATTTTGAGACATGGTCTTACTAAGTTGACCGAGCTGCACTCCAACTCGTGACCCTCCTGTCTCAGCTTCCCAGAGACAGCTGACAATTTGTAGGCTCCCATGATGGCCGGTGCTGGGTCAGGACCGTCACACACAGCATCGCGAATCCTCCCAAGCATTGAGATTAATTCTGTTTTGCAGGGAAGGGACAGAGGCTGGGGGACCACCAGAGACACTGTTAACGTGACCCACCCAGCCAGCACTGGAACTGGCAGTTAACGTCTCCACCGTCTGACCTGAACTCTGTGCTCTTTGCAACACCCTGATCAGACTAGTTTGGGTTGAGAAGCTAGATTCTTGGAAGAAAAACAAATGGCAGAGTCAGTTCTCATTTATTGATTCAATGGAATAAATTTCGTGTTTTTGAAACATGTGATACGTAAACTAGTTTTTTTGTTTGTTTTCTAATGTCATGTAAAAATGATGTAGTGCAATCACAAGGGGACTAGCAAGGATTAATATGGATAGATTTAAGATCTAGTAGAGGCAAGTACTGTGGAGAAAAATAGAGTAAGCTGCCAAGGAGGAGCGGTGGCTTGCTCTTTCAGGGTTCCAAAGAGACTCTCCAATAAGGCGACGACCAAGAAGAGACGAGAAGGCCAGAAGGTGGGGAGTGTGGGGGGAAGAGCTCTCGGGGGGCCGTGCAGGGACTTGTGCAGACACCCCGTGACTGCAGTGAGGGCTCTGGGCACAGCACCGAGGCCAGCGTGGCTGGGGCAGGTGAGCAAGAGCCCAGCTACTTTCAATATGCTGTATGTAAGTGAATCTGTCACATTTACTGGCCTGGTGTTTTAAATAAATCTATCACCACCATGTCCAGCACTGCTGAGCACTCATTGGGCCGAACCCTCCTCTGAGGGTTTCGTCAACAATGCATTCATTTTGCCTTCATCAAAACAACTCCGAAGTGCACACTAGCGTTACCTCCTGTTCAGCAGAGGAGCCAGGGAGGCAGCAGGTGGCCTTGTGGGTCTTGGAAAGAACTTGGCTTGCTCTCTGACCAGAGGAGAGGCACTGGAGATGTCCTGAAGGGATGAGCATTTCACAAAGGACTCTAGCTGGAGAAACAAGATGGGGCCAGCTGTGGCAGGCAGGCGTTTCACGTGCTCAATGATTCTGTTATCTTGGATAAAAGGTTGCGGTTCGTTAGTGTGTGTGCTGTTTAATGTTGGGAAATTATGTGGCCCAATGATTTAAGTAAATCCTTCAGTAAGTGGAGCCAACATTTATGAACGCTTACTGTATTAAGCACTCTTCTAGCTTCTTGCAGGCCTCGTTCATCCATTTCATCTTCACAAAATGCTTCAAAGTGCGTGCTGTTATCAACCTCACTTTAGAGATAAAATGACTGTATTCACTTCCCGTGGCTACCACAAACCGATACTTGAAAACAACAAATATTTTTTTAAACGGTTCTGGAGGCCAGAAGTCTGAACTCTGAAGTCCGGTACCTGGGCCGGAGTGCATGAGCAGCTGGGCCATCCTGGAGGTTCTGGTTGGGGGGCATGCTTCCTCAGGTGGCACTTCTTGGCTTGTGGCCGCATTCTTCCAATCTTCAAGGCCAGCCTCTTGCTGCTGCTCTGCTCTGTCTCCACATGGCTTCCTGCTGTGTGGAGTAAGATCTCTGGCTTCCTCCCTCTTGTAAGGTACATGCGGCCATGCAGACAACCCAGAATAGCCTTCCCATCTCAATGTCCTTCACTCAACTGTGTCTACAAAGACATGCCCCTAGTGTGCTGTTTGTCAACTAAGGCGAGATTCAGAGATTCCAGGTATTACATGAATGAATTATGCAGGTAAGAGAGTATTTTTCAGCCTACCTCAGCAACACTGAGACCGGTCTCTGAATTTAAACATTAGCATAGTAATGTTGCTTTATATTATTTTGACATACTTGAGAAGATGTTGTTAGGAGTATAATCTCCAGATCAGACTGCTTTATATGAATAGCTGGACTGAACAGAGGCTTCTTAGGCCTCAAGAAAACCGTCTTGGGAAGACACTGTGACTTGCGGTTTATGGCTGACTTCAACATAGTGCAGGTGCTTAGTAAGCACATACTGAAAAAAAATGAGTGAAAGAATGAATACAGAGGCCTGAGAGAGTGCAGAGGAAGGGGAAAGTGGTGTGAACACAGGGGATTCCATCCACCAGAAGCAGATAACATTTATTATTTTTAAAAATTAGGAGGAAATCTGTACGGCATTAGGAACCAGAAAAAAGAATCATTCTCCTATTAAATGCTTTCAGAAGTTGCCAGGAGATATGGTAAAAATAGAAGAAAATTGAATAAAGCTATTTAATGGAGAAATTTTGTCTGCAGGAAATTCAAGGCACATTAGTAGAAAGTCTCAGTGCTCTGGACATGAAGGTGGACTGCAAAAGAGATTAAGACCATTTTTGTTCTACTACTTTTCTTACTGTAGCTGAAAAATCTACAGAATGATCAAAAAAGGGCTTATGCATGCAGTGTAATATTTTCAGCATTAGACAGGAAGAAAATTCTGATACAGGCTCTCACATGGCTGGACCATGAAGACATTGTGCTAAGTCAAGTAGGCCACAGGGAAGGGAGCCAGGAAGCTAAGTGAGCCACGGAAGGTCGCATGTCCCAGGATCCACTTGCCCGAGCTCCCAAGAATAGTCAAATTCCTAGTAAAAATTCAGTAGACAGAAAGGAGAATGGTGGTTTCCGGGGCTTTGGGGGGAGGGACATGTGGAGTTGTAGCTTAACGAGTACAGAGTTTCAGTTTGGGAAGATGAATAAAGTTCTGGAGATGGATGGTGGTGATAGCTGCACAACAATGTGGATACCCTTAGTGTCACTGAGTTGTACACTTGAAAATGCTTCAAATGGTAAATTTCATGTTATGCATATTTTACCCCAACAAAGGAAGATGTAGATGTAGACTGGAGAGATGCAGTGATCAGAAAGAGTAGTCCAGACAGGAAGTTCCAGGCATGGGTCTTTTTTGCTGACTCAGATAGTCTCCAGGAGAGTGAGATCTCATGTCTGTGGTGGGAAAGTGCCTAAGAGGCCAGGAAGGGAGGTGGAGTCAGACACACCGCAGCCTAAAGAAGATTCCATACTAAAGAAAGGAGTACAATAGATGCTACAGCTTGTGTCCAGATGTCTCCCCAAAGCCTCGTGTGGTCACGGGGTGGGGTGGGGGTCTTTTCAGAGGTGGCTAGATCCAGGGTGTGTGATGCTGGAATTAAGGGTATGTGGTACTAAATTAGTCCACTGATTGGAGGTAACATGGTTCTGGGTGTGGATAATGGAAGCCCTGCCCCGGGTATGGGTGGCACCAATCAACAGGCTTGTAACCTGGATGGAATGTAAAGGGAGCAAGGGAAGGCAGGCTGCTGCTGCTTGCTGTCTTCTGCCTGCCACACCATGGACTGTTTCTCCTCCGTGATGCCACTCTGCCATGCTGCCCTGCTTTGGAACCAGCCGATCAGGGACTGAAACCTCTATAAACTGTGAACTGAAGTAAACCTCTCCTCTTTTAACTTTGGGTGTCGGGTATTTTGTCTCAGCAATGAGGAAAGTAACTAAGATGATAGGAGACCCGCCTTCTGACCTAAGAAGGGAGATACAAACAGAATAAGCACCAAATTCTGCTTCTTAGAGTACTTCCAGCCTCAATCCCTCCCACTCCCTCAGCCCACAGTGTTGTCGCTAGTGTTTGGCTCTGAAGTGTACCTCACAGCCCCATGCGCTAAAGGTGCAAGCCTCCCCTTGACACTCAGCAGGCAGTGGAGGCTTTGGAGTTGCAGCCCGGTTTGGAGGTCTTAGATCACGAGGGTGAATCCTCAGCCTGACCCTGACAGTGTTCAGGAACTCGAGCAGGCCCAGTAGAGCAGTGTAGCCACATCTTCGCTCAGGAGGTGAATTCCAGAGGCAAGAACAGTCATGAGAGTTGCTCAAGGTCCAGTTGGACAAGCAGACTCAACACACGGGCTTTATGTAACGATTAAAATCTACGTGGTCTTGCAGCCAGTTGCGAAGTCTGCAAAGTGTCACTTTTGCAGCGTCTGACACGCGGTGCCAAGGTTGCTCCAGGCCACTTTGACTAGGAGTTCGGGGAGGGGCTGTGTGAGAGACAGAAGAGAGTACCGAGGGACTCTCTTCACCCTGCAGCATGACTGGAGCCCAGACACTCGAATCGGAACCCATTTCCCGCTCGCCCACCTGCAGCCTCAAAGCACAGACTCCAACTGCAGAGTGCACCCACTGGGCCCCGCGCTGCAGCAGCTGGGGGAGGAGACTGGGGAGCTGGAGCTGCTAAGGGCCAGGTGCGGCCCATGCCAGCCAGCAGGCCAGCCCCTGACGGCGGGGTGCTCTGCGCGCCGACGCCCCTCAGCCACATTCAGAGGAGACAGAAGAGCAGCTCCTCGTCTCTGCCTTCCAGATCTCACAGAGATCTCCCTGCAGCCAAAGCAGGGCTTTCATTCGAAGCGCAGCCAAGGGCGGGTGGACACGTGGCACGAATTAGCCCTGTGAAAATACATGTTCACCCAAAACACAGAGAAAATCCTTAGGGATGGATGCTTTAATTTTTTGAAAGTCCACTTTGGGAAATCAAAGTCAGTTTCATGGAAGACATTGCCTTGCACTGTAAGCAGAGAAGAATTTAAAAGGTCTTCATAAAACTAGAAATGAAAGTGATATGTGAACAACATCTTTTTTTTTTTAAACAACATCTTGATTAATGTGAGTGCGGTAATCATCACGCGTGTATCCATGTATCAAATCATCACATTGCAGACCTTGAATGCATCTGATCCATATCAAAAATTGAATCCTTAAAAACAAAAAAATAGAAGATGAAATGAGATGTCAGTATATGGTGAAAAAGAAGAGGAAGCTAATTTTCCTAAAAGAAAGAATTTTGAGATATCACCCTAAAACCAAAGCAAAAACAAGGCAAATTCTGTATCTTGGTGGCAAGTCACAACATCACAGCGATGTTTTGTCTGGAATCTGTCCTGTTCCTTCCACTCATTCCAGATGCTGTTTAGCTTCCATCTGCTTGAGATGCAGCATTTTTGTGAGGAACTGGAGGAAATGCTGGGGGACGTCATCATCTGTCCTCCAGGACAACACTGGCTGTGCTTTCTAAAATCTCCCAAGCCGGAGAGACAGCACAGAGACCTAAAATCCATTAAAGAAAAGTCTCCACTGACTCCTAACCTGCTCTCCTGGGCTCCACTATTTTAGAAAATTCAAGTTTTCCCTTTCCTAGGACAGACCACATGTTCAATCCTATGGGGAGGAAGAAAATTCTTTTTTACATATCATCTGTCTTAGGAAAGGAAAGACTACATTTCTTCTCAGGGAAGAAAATCTAACAGCAGGCAGGACAGGACAGATGCATCACCCCCATCCCACTGGGACCTATCTGATGACCGGCCTCTCATTTTTCTTTTTAAATTTATATTACATTACCACAGAAACTGGTACATAAAAAATGTTCATATTTATAGGGCACCGTGTGATGTTTCTATACATGTGTACACATGGGTTAAACATGCAGGTCTCCTGGAACATTTCCTGTTTCTTGGTAGTCAGACAGTTTCTCTCCCTAAAGCCTGGTGTTGTGGCGCAATCTGGCTTCGCTTATTGCAGGGTGACTGCGGAACAGACAACCCGCCTACCAACCTACTTATGGGTCCCTCACATTCTCTAAATAAGTATCGCATAAGCGCTAAGGGAAAGAGTGTGTCCGCTGGGTTTCAAATTGATTTGCAGCTGATGATTTCCTGAGGAATTCTTTTAAAATATTAAAATTGTCCTCGGGTCTCACCAAACGTAGCTGCTGTTCAGATAACTGGAAACAATCTGTTTTGGGGGACTTTCCCTGAATAACTTCCTCCAGACCAAAAATATATTCCCAAACTCCACATAAAAACTTTTGGAGTTGCTAAAGCAATATGATGAGAGTCATGTAACTATATCTCAGAAGTGAGAAAGGCTGGCCCATAAAATCCAGAGCTGAAATCGTGTGAGTGCAGAGAGGGAGCTTGGCTCGGCTGGCGGGCACACTAGACACACATGGGCTCTAAGACGCGCCGAGGGATACTAATGTCTCATCTCGGAACAGAATTCACTTAGCAGGAAAACAATTCTCTAATTGATGGTGGACAAAATGAATGTTTTTATTCCTGTAAGCTAAGCCATCAAGTGATTTCTCTTAAAACCTTCTGGGATTTATAACTAAATTTTATTCTTTTTCTGTTTTTCTTTTTTAACTGAATGGGATTCATGTGCTGTTTAATTTGGCTTTCTGCTTTTCTCTCTGCCTCTTTGCTGTCTTCTTTCTCCTGACACAGGGCTTCTGAAAGCAGCAGGTCTGGGAAAGAGAAGTTGAAGCCCATTTTAACATTGTTCGGATTCTTTCTGATTTAAAAATAAAAAAAAAAAAATTGGTGCGATGGCAGGTGTTTGAGGGGTTTCTAGTTATTTTACCTATATACAAATTCCATCTTAATTTAAAATCACCCATAGCATCCAAAGAGTCTAATAAAGCTGTCCGAGAGAGTCATGTGCATGCAGAGTAATCCACCCCCACACACCCAGAAAGCGGCTCCCTCGGTACTTCCACTCTCTGCCTGGCCCAGGGTTAGAGGGCGCCCAGAAGGGCCGAACCCTAGGGAGGAAACGGGAAACTGAGTCCAAGTTCTCCACTGAGGAGCAAGAGCAGCGATCACGGCCTCACCCTGAACAGGTCACCAGCATGCGGCCTGGAGCTTGAGGCCTTTTAAACCTTAGACCAAAGAAACCATGAAGAGATCCCAGAAAATGTGACTGTAGTACTAATCACATTTTAGTGTACTGTAGATCTCAAAATAGCTAGAAGGATTCTGAATATTCCCAACATGAAGAAATAATAAATGTTTCAGATAATCAATTTGATGATTACCCTGATTTAATCATTAGACACTATATGTGTCAAAGACATGCACCAAAATAATTTACAATACCCCATACACATGTGTAATTATTATGTGTCAATTAAAAGTAATTTCATAAACAATAAGTTTAAAAATAAATTTTATCAATAATAAAGATTTCAACCAAAATAAATGTGAAAATAGCATTCATTTGACAACACTAAATTTTTTAAAAATGACCTTCCTTTAAACCCAGTCATTTCATTTCTGGAAAATTAATTCTAAAGAACTGATGATAGAAGCTGAAGAAAATCAATGGAAAAATGTTTTTGGGAGAAGAAAATAGGTGTTTGAGAAATGAGCAGAGTTGAATGGTTTACGCTGTAGAAAGAATATTCCACCCATTGGCCTAATGGCAAAATATGTTCACAAAAATTTAAAAATAACATGGAAATGGCTTTGGATATTGAATCAATTAAAAGCTAAGAAAAACACATCTCTACAAACAAACGGCAAAATATGTAAATGTGAAGAAACATCTGCACTTAATAGAAAGCTAGAAACGAAAGAGTTAATATCATTAAGCCACATTGTTCTGGGTGGTTCTTCCTATTTTGAACTTTCCCACTGTTTTCATTTTAATTTAATAACTATACATTACTTTCATAATAAAATGTTTAGAAATTTACATTTCTTCAAAAATAAGCAAAAACTAGAATTATTAATTCATGCAAAAGTAGCAATTATTCATACTTATATGTTGATTTGTTATTTGAATGCTAAAAATAGGGCTAAATATTTTTTGATCAACACATTTTACTTCACCCATATGTCAAACATAATTACCTGAATACGTACATAGAAAGGAATGACTTGCATTAATTTGTTTTAATAAATCCCCATGGTACCTCAAAATGGGCTAATATCTTTTCCTACCTTCTCCTACAAAAAAAAAAGATACACATAATAGTAGAGAAGAAACAGAAATGCTCAAAATACTTAATTGCATAAGATTAGCATTTTAAAAATTTAAGCAAATATTTCCAAATAAGACTGGAAGCTTTAGAAAAAGTAGGATTAAAAATCTTTTAAATATTCAAGTCCATATAAAGTATGTAAAGATCTTGTAAAATAAGACAGAAATCTCCAGAGAGCTAGAACCAAGGTATTGTGAATGCCATTGGCCCATCTGACAAGCAGATACAGTGGTACCTCTGTTCGCGAACTTAATTCTTTCCACGATTCTGATCACAGCAGAGTATATTGCAATTTGGTTGCAACCAGAATCATGGAATGAACTCCGTGACCAGAATCACCCAGAGGATTAAGTTCGTGAACCGAGGTACCGCTGTATTCCATCCAGCATTCCAGGTCGGCCATCAGGCTGGGTGGCCCGAGGCAAGTCGTCAGGAGATGACCTGGTCTCAGAGATCCCCAGGCCCATTTCTGAGCCAAGGCCGGCTTTGCACCTGGGTTTCTGTTTCGTTCCCAAGCCTGGAGCCCCAGATCTGAAGGCCTGCTTTCTAGGTGCCCTGGGACCCCGGGGTAGGGTTCTGGCTTTCCTCTGCCAGACGAGCAAGGGGCAGATCCTCAGAGCTATCTAATTATTTGTTAATGAGCAGAAGAATGCGGTCTGCCTCCTGAGCCCTGCGCTGCAGTAGCCGATGGGTTTTCTTTTCCGTCTCGCTGTCTGGTACACGGGTCAGTCATTCAGTCTCCCGCTTCTTGTCTCTGGGTTGGAGGAGACAGAGTGTTCAACAGAAAGGCCCTTTCTATTTCAGTCTCGCACCTTCTCACTCCGTGGGTAGAAAGACGCAGTTAACCTCACCCGAACAACCCACGCTTGAGTTAACCAGCAAGTAGAGGGTCATAATGTGCAATGTAAGACTCGGGGACCAGTTCCTCGGCTGCACGCCCCCGCACGTGGCTAACTAGGGGAAGCTGTGTGCCACGGGAGCCGGGTACACTTCACCTGTGGCTGGGGAAGGGGCCCAGTTGCTGGCCTTCTTCTAAGGGTTAGCACGGTCAGGCATCGTCGAATTTCACACAGGCACTCTATTCTCAGAATCTCAAACCTCTGTCACGTTCTTTTCTCCTTATCAAGAAACTCTGGAAATCCTCCTAAATTCTCGTAGACTCAGTCTCCTAAGGTCGTGATGCTTATTAATGTGACCAAACTTAAGAAGTGTAAAACTACAGTGGAATGTGAACTTGATTATTACGCTCACACGGAAGTACTTAGGGTTGACACTGTCGTTATTTCCTGCAACCTGCTTTCAAACGATGTCGAAGAAAAGACAGAGATAAAGCAAGTATGGCAAAGTGTGGCAAGTAGCGAATGTGGATTAAAAGTATACAGGTGTTTGTAGTATTATTATATCAACATTTCTGTAAACTTGACTTCTTGCAAAATTAAGGGAAAAATGTAAAGGATAAAAGATTTTTTAAAAAAATACAAGGTTCCCACGGTGCTGCTCCTTCCGAAGCATGTGTGAACACCGGCGGGGCGTACAAGCCCCAGAGCCCTGTTTCTCCCGAGGAGTTACAGACAGCAGAAGTCAGCCTGGGTCACCTGGCCAAACCCGACTCCAGCCAATCGGTGCTGCTGCGGCCCCTCCACATCACACATGCAGGACCGGCCTCCCGGCTGCTTTCTGCGCCCGCCCCAGCTGCAGACACACAGTCGTGCTTGAGAGCTGGAGGGTAACTCTAAAGCTACAGAAACCTCAGTCAGAGCAGACCTTCCCTCATCTCCTGGCTTCCCAGTTTCCCTGCAACCCCCGGGGGCTGCCGGCAAGAAGTTCACTCCCATGAAACCCTCCAAGGCAGCCCAGCGCTACAGAAGCATCCGGAGAAATGCCAGCCAGTGCTACCTCTACCAGGAGTCCCTGCTGCTCGGGTGAGTGGGTCCCTGCGTCCGCCGGGCAGAGCAGGCAGCTGTGTGAGCACGGGCTACCAAGCTAGGGACAAAGTCCCCACCCTCCTTGGTTCCTCTTCTGGGTACCTCAGAAGCTCACTGCTGCAGGGCCTTGTATACCTCAGGTATCGACCCCAGCAGTGCCCACAGGCAGCGTGGCGACAGGCTTGCCTCCCAGCCTGACTCTGTGCCAGACAACTCGGCACACGAGCTCTCTCCCTTTTCCCTCTCTACGAGACAGCAGGTCACACACCTTCACAGTAAGTACACTGTCCACCAGAAACGGCTTCAGAGCAGTTGAAAGTGGGTGAGAACACTGTTGGAGCTTGTTAGAAGACTATGATAAACATTTTGTTAGGAAATAAAAGCTCTATTTACATTGGAGAAACTGGAAAAAATTCTCCTTTGAGTAAGCAAAAACAATCTGAATTTGACAACAATTACAAGAACTATCTTCTCTTCTAATAGCCCAGAAGAATGTTCTTCTCCTCCTGAAAAAGTTGCATTAAGATTAGCATATTAATTACCACTAGGAATAAATGTTGCTACCTTTTGAAACATCGTTCCTCTGGAGAGTAACTGTTTCCCTGAAATGATTTTCCCATTTACACTTGCTTAGCTCATTTCTCTTTCATAGAATCTGAAGCCTTTTTTGCTTTTGTTATCTCAGATTTAAAATGAATCAAAGAGGACAGCCAGAGAGCCATCTCTGGGTGACAGAAGTTTGGTGTTTATTTATTTTACCTCAGAGTGGGGAACAAGAAGGAATTCTGCTTCTAAAATTATGAGAGTATTTCAGTGAGCCCATAAAAATGGTTTGCCTACCAAGATTCCTGCAATTCAGGCATCAAATCCCACACAAGTGACTCCTGGCTGATTCTGTGTCTTCTAACAGTATCTTCAGACCTCAGAACCCTTTTTTCTTCCCTGATCATCAAGGTGTTAGACTCCAAAAAATACGTTCAGTGGGCTGCTAACGCTGCTCATTCTCCCTCTACCTCCGCACACCCTGCACACACACACACACACACACACACACGCACGCACACACACACACACACACGGCTCACACAGATGACCCTGTCAAACTTTCCCCAGGAAAGATGATCTTTTCTGGAAGCAATTCCACTAATCAGATTTCCTCCTTAATGCCCTGATCCATTTAGTAACTTGGATGACAGCTTTAATGCTGATGAAACGGGGGACAGCAGTGACCCGGAACAAATCTTCCAGAACATACAGTTCCAGAAAGACCTCATGGCAAACATCCGCTGCAGGCCCTGGAGCATGGGGCAGAAGTTGAGGGCGCTGAGGTGAGGTTCTGGCGCAGTGACCTTTGGCCAAGGGTGCTGTCCACACAGTGCCATGCCCTGCCCTTGGAAACAAGAATCAAAGACCTGGTCCTTGACCTGACTCAAAGACGTTGCTAAGGTGGCAGAGGGTGTGTGTGTGTGTGTGTGTGTGTGTGTGTGTGTGTGCACGTGTGTGTGTGTACGCAGTATCTGTATGTGTGTTGGATTTGTGTGTTAGTGAAGTTTTTCTGGTCTTCTGCCTCCTTCCTAAACACTGGATTTTAAGATTTTCTCCACACTCACAGGACACAAGAAGAGGGGCTTGTTTTTGGTTTCCTTGCTATCCCCCCTTGTGGGAGCAAATTGGTGCAGAAGTCCATGCTACTGTGCTACTTGGAGTCCTACTAGAGAGTCTGACCATATAATAATTAGGTGTAAAGGATTTGAATACAGGTTGCCTGACTTTGAATATCATTTCTGCCCATCTAGCCATTTGGTATATTTCTTTTCAGTACTAGGGAGGGATGGAATCCAGGGGTTTTGCATTAAGCTACATCCCCAGCCCTTTTTATCTTTATTTTGTGACAAGGGCTCACTAATTTGCACAGGCTGGGCAACTCACAGTCCCTCCTGCCTTAGCCTGCAGAATGCTGGGAT
The DNA here is from genome assembly GCA_004026905.1 of Hystrix cristata. Classification (NCBI taxonomy): domain Eukaryota; kingdom Metazoa; phylum Chordata; class Mammalia; order Rodentia; family Hystricidae; genus Hystrix; species Hystrix cristata. The sequence continues at coordinate 30,027 of PVJO010010253.1, forward strand.
TACAAGCGTGTGCCCCCAAGCCCTGTTTTCTTAATTTCTCCAAATACAAGCCACTTTCTCCTCCAGGGTGAGGTGGTGGTGAGGAATAGCCGTCACCTATCGCAGCAGCGTTTCCAATAGTGCCAATTGGGGGACTCTCCGGCCGTGTTAAAAATGCAAAACTCCAAGCTGCCGTCAGACCTACGGAGTCACACTGTGGGAGAGGGCACAGCGTTTCTTTCCTCGTGGCAGCGGTGGGGCTTGAACCCAGGGCCCCCCACATGACAATCAATCGAGTATTCAGCCACGGGCTGCACCCCAGTTCCCCAGCATTTTAAACCTACATTCGAGCTGATCCTTTTGCGTCCTGGGGCTGGAGACCACGCACTGGCCGTAGTTTATGAGAACGTCAAGTGGGCTCAGCCCATGCGTGTTCAGTGCTGTCCCTCCTGTGTCACGGTCACTTGGTACGGGTGATGGATGCTGCTGACGCCGATGCCAAGCGTCTCAGCACAGGTGTTGGCCAGCTGCTGGCCCTGACCTGTCCCCGGTGCTCTCGTAATCTGGCTGTGCTCCTTTGGCTGCCAGGCCCCCGCGTGGGCAGGACTACGTCTCATCCTGCTCTTCAGTGCCGTTTTCCAAACACCAACCACATACTCCTTTCTGTCCAGACTGCTGCCTACTGGGCCTGCACTTCTGTCCGCCTCACTGCTCCTCCTGCAAGTGTCCACACCAGCCACCATCCTCCAGTCTGGCCGCCTACAACACAGAGCTAAACCAACCATAGTGCTTGCACACTTAGGTAGCTCCCTTCATTCTCCCTCCTCTGCCTTCCACGTCTGGTCTCGGCTGTCATTTCCGATCTGTGAGGAGGGCAGACCGTGTGTGAGAAGTGAACGAGTGAGAAGCTGCCCTTGCAGCACGGACAGGTTTTACCGAGAGGAAGACCTGAGGGGTGCTGGCTCCGAAGTGCCGTAGCAGGAGCTCTCTTGCAGAGTGAGAGGTTTATGTGGGGCAGCTGGGGTGGCAGAGGATGAGCTAGCGGGAAACTAACTGTTCCAGGGTCAGGTGGTCTATCTCAGTCTGTGGTCACCGGTCCGTTTCGTTTTTGCGCAAGGTTCACTATTCGTCTGGAGCAGAGGGCCTTCTGGGCTGGAACGGTCTGTTTTATAAACAGGAGTGCGGCCAGACAGTTAATCAGGGCTATCGACACTGCTGCAGGGCTAAGAGACTGTGGGGAAGGGTCGGCACCCGTGGGACGATGCCCTTCGGACTTCTTCTTCACTATGTCCACCTCTTAGGTGAGGTGTGGACACTCGGGTGAAGGAGCACAGGCTTCGGGGGCTAGAACGAAGCTTTCACCCTCAGCTCTCTGCCCCGTGTCCAGCCCTCTCGTACCAACACACGGAATTCCACCAGAGTCATCATTGGAGCAGTTAATCTAAAAGACGAAAAGGCTCACAGTCTATCAGAACTTGTGAAAATCACTCTGAAATGACGATGGTTGAGTGTCATCTGAATCGTGAGGCCGCACCTGACCGGGACAGAGTGGGCTTGGCGAGCGCGCGGCGGAGGGAAGCAGGGCAGGAGGGCCTAACCTGGGAGCAGTCACAGGAGCATTGGCCTCTCTGCAGGACAGCGAGTGTGTGCCGCCTCCTTCCACACAGCTGCTCTGATCCACGTCAGGCAGGGCTCTTGGTCTGGCGGCACGTCCCCTGCTCTTCCCCGGCGGCCGCTCGACAAACCTCGCTGGTCCCATTAGTGCAGTCTGCTCCAGTAGATTTTCAAGGTGACGGAGCAGGATGTGTATCACGGGGCTGACAGACGGAAGTGCTCGGAGGGCGAGCTGCCCTTGGAGAGCCGGGCACCTAGCGGGGTCTGGTGAGAGGCCTGCCTGAGAGGCCTGCCTGAACTTTGTTTCCGAAGTGCCTGGACTGAAAAGTAATCATGCGCTCTGCTCTGCCATCAAGGTGAGACAGGCTTACGCGCTCATGATTCAGATGACATTCAACCATCGGATGATGAGGATCTCTGCACCGGGGTGGTCGCAGTGAGGTTCCTGCAGAGACGTTTCTGTCCCGGAGTCTCAGCGCCAGGCTATCCCATGGCACGAGCACTCACTCTGACCCCGCAGTTCAAGGAGGTGCTAAGCTAACCATCTATCCCAATGGATGCTGCCCATTTTTGGGGAGTGAACATTGAGATGAAGATATCAGGTTAACTCAACAAAATGGTGTGTCAGTAGTTGGTTTGGGCTCAATCTGGGTGTTCATGCCTGTACAAATAAAACTTTCTGCTCCCATTAACCAGACACCACCCTTTTCTTGAGGGAGGTTCTCTGAGGCTAGTCTGATTTTCACATCCAAAGAACTGACACAAAGAGGAAAGTCGCTAAGTGGAGAAGCTGAGACAAGATTTCCAAAGCTAGCTGCTCCCAGCCAACCTCTAGAATTTTAAGAAATAAGTCATGATTACTGTCGGTATGAATTCACCATTTTGGATTAGTTCGTCCATGTAAATATTATATAATTTTGTGTGTGTGGTACTGGCATCAAACCCGGAGGTACTCTACCACTGAGCTACATCCCCAGTACTTTTTTTAAAAATTTTGAGACAGAGTCTCTCTAAGTTGCCCAGGCTGGGCTCCAACTTGTGATCCTCTTGCCTCAGCCTCCTAAAGCACTGGGATTATAGGTGCCCTCGGCTAAGGAAAAAAAAAAAAATAAAGGTGTTTTCTGGCTAGTGATACTCTCCCACAGCATTTCATCTCACTTTGTTTGGCAAGTTATTCCTCTTTTTGGAATTTGGTGAGCATTTTCACATATTCTGCAAAAACTGTACGTGTGATAAGATTGTGCTGACCGGTCTGTTTTTCTTTTCTCAGACGAGCAAAGGAGATTGTGCTGAAGTTTGAAGGGAGACTGACCAGGACCCGAGGCTACCAAGCAGCAGGCGCAGAGGTAAAGGGTCCTTCCTCGGGGCTGCACTTGCCTGGCGAACAGATTGTGAGCAAATCGTCAGCTCAGACCTAGGGCCGAGCCGGAAAGCCTGTTTCCAAAACTCGGTATTAGCCTTAGCTGCCACTGCCCACCAGTTGTGTGACCCTGATGAGCCCTGGGCATCAGGACGGGGCATCCCGATCTGGTGCCCAGATTCGGCACCTGATCCGACTCAGCCCCATGCACAAGGCAGGTTTCCTAGCTGGGTCCTGCGTGGAGCTGCCGCCCTGGGTGCCCCCAGTGACACCCAGCAGGCGCACTCCGTCCGGCTCAGGTCCTGCCGTGCCGTGCCGAGGTTTCCACTGAGACGTTTCCCAAGGAGTCACTTAAAGTAGCCTCTAGCACACCTTGAAATGACCTGCCTGTGGACATTTCGTTCGCCTTCGGCACACGAGGGGAAATTGTTGCGTCTGTGCCCCTTTTATCCCAAGGTTATCTCTTTAAAATCTCACGTGGCAGTTACTGCACAGTGTGTGATTTTCACCTCACAGTCATTAGTATACAGTTTTGTCTTGCTTCTTTGTTCGCTTAACACATGGGGATTTTCCCATGTTGCTATCTAGCTTTTATATTCATCATTTTCAATAACTGCTTAATATTCAATCTGATAAATATATATTAACTTAATGAGACATTTGTCCGCTATTGGATATTTAAATTGCTTCTAGCTTTCCATTATTATTAATAATCCTGCAAAAAAACATGTTTGCCAAATACAGATTTTCCTGTCTTTTTGAATTATTTTTCTCGGGCTAAATGTCAGAACTGTAATTACTATAGAAAGAGACTACAATCCAATTTTTGGCACTTGATAAATATTTTAAAAACTATTTTCTAAAAGCTTTGATAATTTATATTGTGATCCTCCATGAAATAATCTATTGGCCTCATAACATCTGCATAGTTGCTCAATATTATATGTATCAAAGGTTTATTTTAACAGAAAAATGATGAATATATTCTTACCAGCTTCTATGAAACAAAATTAAAATGTCATAAATTTTGTGTGTCTGAAAAATTACACCAAAAGATCGCCAAGGTTCAGCGTTGGCATTTTCTCTTCTTATTCTGCATAGATTCTCTTCCTGATTTATGACCAAACTCCCCCGTGACTCCTTGTGCCATCTGAGGGCGTGTATAAAATAAACACGCAAAGCAAAGTCATCTTTCATAACCGCACGTGCTGCCGGCCCTCTTCTTGTTTTTCTCTGAGTAAACTGTACGACGTGGTGTGGGAAAGCATTTGTAGGATAATACGAGGCCCTTCGCCTGGGTATAGACAACCTGTAACACATACAGCAACGTGAAAAGGTTAGCAGGAAACTCAGCGTGGATTCTGGAGCAACTTGGAGATGTGCTGAATTTTCAGAGACAGCATCCAAGCTCCACCTGACTTACGACGGCCCGGAAGCTTTTGGCAGCGCTGCACTGGCAGGGCACCCTGACCTCCCCACGGTCCCTGTGGCCAGACAGGAAGCGCCTCAGTCCATCCCCATGCCCCACCTCTGCTAGGCACTGGGATGGACCAGAGGACACGCTGTCTCTTCCGCCCTGTGGAGGGGCCACCAATGTCAAAGAAAAGCCCTCTGCCCTCCACGGCTTCCTAAAGCTTAAGCCAACCTGCATATTGCCTGTAGCTCAGTGGGTCTTATCTCTATTTATAGTCCTTGGTTTGCTCCATAAAAATAACTTTGTTTTCCACATAGCAAATTTCACACAGAATGTCCCTCTATGCTCCCGTGACTTCTGGCACTGAGATCTTGGTGCTGTACCCCAGGAGGGCTGCTCGCCCCCCTCTTGCAAACCATCTTCAGACACGGGCATCTTCCGCAGTGCCCACCCCATTTCCCATCTGAGTTTTCTGTTCATGTGAAGTTTCCCTTGATTTCCCTTGCTGTAGACAGTCTGCCTTTGGCACCAGCACATTTCCATGTTCTGTAAGAGACCAGGATCTGGGAATGCCAGACCTTGGGTCACGGCGGTACAAGAGCTGCCCTGGGGACCTGGCCCAGCAGACAGGAACACCCAGACCTTTCTGCCATTGTTTTGCTGCTCTGGGTAAATGGCTTTGAAAGTGAAGCAGTTTTATGTTTGAGTTTCTAGAACCTTCACATTTGGACACGCCATGTCTTTCATTTCTCTGTGACGCCAACAAGGAAGGTCCCTCCCCAGAGCCCCTGTGGGTGATTTGGCAGAAGCCCTTCCCATGTAGGACTGGAAGTGGCTGCCCACCATCCTCTGTGCACTGCTGGGTTCTCCACCATCATTCACTTCTACCCCGGAGCTTCGAGAATAGGAAACCGCTCATGCCACCCCTTGCTAATACTAATTATGGCAGCAGTGCCTTAATTACCCTCAGAATTAAGCCACACTCCTTCCCATGGTGCAGCCCATCCGGCCACTGCGGACCTGCTGGATTTCCTCTCCCTCCTCCCTCCACACTGACTGGCCTCCCTGCTTGCATAGCTCTACTCCCGCTTGTTCTTCAAGGACAGATTCCTTTGCATTCGAGTCTCAGCCTAAGTGTGGCCTCCCCAGCTAGACCCTCCCTGACTTCTCCCCGGCCCTAGAGGACCGGGTCCCATGGTGGCACCACTCGTCGGTTTTGCCTCCCTCCATGGAAGCCGAGCCCTGCGCTGGCCGGCAGCCTGCAAGTTGGGTCCACTGTCTGCACTGACAGACGCCCGGCCAGCCCGAGTCTTGGGATCCCTCAGTCCGGTGCTCAGGAAGGTACATCTGGAGGTCTGGCTTCTCCAGCACCAGAGGGGCAGAGTGGAGACTGGGCAGTCGCCACCTGCCAAAGTGGCCCGCTTTGTCCTGATTCATGTACTGACACTCTCACATAATTTAAACACCAGGAGCACTCCGGAAGCCACTGCCGACCTCTCTTGTCCCTCAGGCACAACTAGCATTGCAAGCAAGGAGAGCACCTGCCCCGGGCGCGTCGTGAGACAGCTGGAGGGCTGGAGGTAGAACTTGGGACTCTGGACTCCCGCCTGTATTTGTGGATTCAGGACCCGAGGCCTTGTCGGAGCACACTTGAGCATGCCCGCCTCTGGACGCAGCTGGGGAGACAGCCTCAGAAAGCCTCGGACGGGTTCTCTGTGCTCTAGGAGCTCAGCCGGTGTGCAGAATAAAGACAATGGAGGGGCAGGACCAACAGTGTGAGAGAGACCAGAGATGATTGCTAGAGGGCTTTGCAAACACAACAACTTGCTTCATGAGCGTGGCTGCGTTTGAGCCAGCTCTCGATTCCTAAGCAGAAAATGAATCGCTCCCACTTCCGATAAAATTCAGGCTTTCATTTGCAGGCAGCCGTCTGGCCTGAGCAGACACATCCACAATGATATTACTGGACACAGCAGGGCTGCGGGCTGTCTTGCAGCTCAGAATGTGGTTATCACATTTGTAGCCCTTCTTTGTGTGGTGATATCATTTGCTTCCAACACAAACCCAGACTGTGTGTTAAAACGCACGACCCGCCTACCCTGTTGGACACAAAGCCAGTGTCAGGGCACATTTTGCTTTATTCTGAAAAAAAAGTGAACTGCTGGCATTTGCATCTTCAGCTCAAGAGGCAAATTTCCAGACCTGGTCTCTAGAAGCTTCAGCCAGGACACCAGACACACAGAGGTGTGGCTTATCCTCGGAGTGGGTGTTAGACGCTCGGTCCTCGGGCAGGGCTGCAGGCACACTCACCCGCTGTTAGCTGTTAGCTGGGGGTTCTGGGCCCCACTCCCCAGCTAGGTTCGTGGCAGGGTCAAGAATACGCCCTCAGACATCGTTCCTTCGGTGGTTCCCACTGTTCTTAGTCCCTGCTTCAGGGTCAGTATGAGGAAGGTGGGCTGTGAGTCCAGACAGGGTGCACCTCGCCCAGACCCTGTGTGGTCACCTGGACAGAAACACAGAGAAGCCAGGGGCCACTTGGGTTCCAGAGCTGATTATGCCGAGGAGGCACAGCCAGAGGGACCCAGGATACAGGCGGAAGCCTCCGGCCCCACAGGCCTCATGCCGCCAGCCATTCCTTCCTCCTGAGTGTGACAGTCCCTAACCTGGTGCTTTCCTTCTAGCTCTGGCGGAAATTTGCCCGTCTGGCCTGTAATTTTATGGTCACCTTCATTCCCTGGGAAATGAGGATAAAGAAAATCGAGAGTAAGTAATTGCATGTGGAGAATGCAGGACTGGTGGCCAGTTTACAGTCTGAGCCGGCGTGGGGGTGTCCTGGTCGTCACACTGCAGCCAGAGTGGCCCAGGCTCACGCCACACTCGGAGACGAGACTCCCCGTCTGTCCCCCTGGACAGGAACAGTCCCCACCCACCCTTCTGCATTCCCAGGTAGCAGTGTCATCCTCTCCTGCCTCATTCATTCAGTCAGACACACAAATCCCGAAACATGAAGTAAAACACTGTGATAATAAGTAAGATGGCAATGTGGGGAATTGCAAAGTACAAATATAAAAGTCTATATTTTTAGAGAAATGATTGTAAGTATTTTAAAAAAGTGAAAAAATAAACAAATCTCATCCACAGTCACACAAACACAGATACACACACACACTACACATATACATACGGTATACATACAAAACCAGGAACAAACTTAGCAGAAATTCTGAGACAAGGAAACTATAAAATCAGGTCACAGAGTATAAAAGTCTCCTGACAAGATGAGAGATTTGGAAAGCACTGACTTCTCACAAGCCATTTACAGGTTCAATGTAATTCTAATAATCTTCTCCATGCACGGTTTTCAGTAGTTGACAAAATGATCATAAAATTCAGATGGAAGAAAACAGCCAGAAGATTAATTTTTAAAAAATTTAGGGAAAATGCAAATGAAGTTGTATGACTAAGATGTCAAAAATACATTATAAAAGCTAAGTAACCAAATCACCGTAATGTGAGGCGGGCTTTTTGGAAACAGGAATCAGAAATCAAAGGAATAAGCAAAAACTTCAGGAAGAGAGAGCAGCGTTTGTGGACTTTAGCATATGATAATGATCAGACTCTGGTTAGATTACTCCACAGATATTGCCGGAAGAACAGAAGTCGCTGTTTCCAAGAGCCGATTTAGTTCTTTCATTTTAAAATGTCATGAAATATTTAAGCATCCAAGTGGAAACCATGAAAAAAATTAGAGAAAGTAACAGTGATTTGTTCTCAAAAGAGAACCAGTCTACTTACAAAAGTGAAGGGAGAAATTAATAAGTACTGTACTGTTAAAGTACATGGATAAGAAATTCTATATACAAAAAGATAAATCTGAAAGTTAGATGAACAAGTAGGAAAATATTTTCAGTATTTAAATGAAATTAATACTTTCTTACTCTATAATTCAGAGTAAGTGTAGGTATATAGAAAACTGGCAAAGAGTCCCCATGTGCCTCTCACCCAGTTTGCTAACATCTAACAAAACTGTTTATGACTTGAAATTATGACAAAAGGAACCTCAAAAAATCACTGGAATTCTCAAAATGATGTCAAATAGAAAAGAAATATATCAGATTCTCCAAAGATGCTAACATTTCTTAACATTCATGAAATATCATGAATTTGACAGAGAATTTTAGAGAAATATGTCATTACAGAAATGACTATCAAATAGTATTTTGGGTAAAGAGAGATTTTTTCCTACATATAGAAGTCGTAGATATTCACAGGAGTTTGGGTCCCTCTAAACTGCCATTTTGGGGGCATATGCGCAAACAGCGATTGTGTTCTCCCGCAGGCCCTGCTGCTGTGGGAAGGCCGCGGAGTGGCTTTGTGGAGGCTTCTTGCACTGTGAGAAGTGACTGTCCGTGTTCCATCATCTCCTCCTTCTTTAGGTCATTTTGGATCAGGCGTGGCCTCCTATTTCATATTCCTGAGGTGGTTGTTTGGGATTAACATTGTGCTCACCATTATGACAGGTGCCTTCATTGTCATTCCCGAGGTAAGAACTATTTCAAGACAGAGAAAAGTACTGTTTGTCAAAGAGATGTGAGGGGAGCACACGGCATCCACTCTCACTCTTCCTGTGGGAACGATAATGCATGTGTGAGAAATCTTTCCTGTGCAGGGCTGTATAGTATTTCTGGTTTGTGTGCTGGTCCATCTCTGTCATGTCCTCCAATCTGCAGCACTGTGGAGGCAGCCACAGACCATACATAAACCAATGCGTGTGAACCACATTCCCACAGAATTTTATTTATGGAAACTGAAATATAAATTCTATATACTTTTAAATTTGTTCCAAAATACTTTTTCTTTTTGTTTTTCCCCCCAGCTATTTAAAAATGCAAAAACCCTTCTTCACTCTCAGGCCACACGAATCTCCACATTTGGCCTCTGGGCCAGTTTGCCAACCACAGGTTAAAACAAACCCCCTGTCCAGCTAAACTCCATCCAGGTAAAGACAGCAGGGTCATCCCCGGGCCTTACAGAAGCACAGAGTCCCTGAGGACACCCGGGGAAGCCACATGCTTCCAAGAGCCCAGCCCAGAGGCCTCTGACTGCCCCTGCCAGGCTCCATCACTGGAACCCAGCAGAAATCCACCTGGGAAATGTCCCGTGTGGCACCTCTGCAGACACATGGTCCCTCGCCCAGAGGATCACTGACCCTCTTTCTTACCAGCTGATCGCCGGCCAGCCCTTCGGAAGCACAGCCAGGAAGACCATCCCCCCAGAGCAGGCCGCATCCGCCCAGGACCTGGACACCGTCTGGTCCCTCGGAGTGAGTCTGGTGCGCTCCCCCTGAGGAGGGTGGGGACCTGGCACTCAGGGTGACCTGGCGCCATCTCTCGGCAGGGCTACCTCCAGTATTCCGTCCTCTTCTATGGCTACTACGGCAGGGAGAGGAAGATCGGGCGAGCCGGCTACCGCCTGCCCCTGGCGTATTTCCTGGTGGGGATGGCCATGTTCGCTTACAGTTTCATCATTCTTCTGAAAAAGTATGACTGCTCTGTTTCTCAATGTCAGTGACCCCGTGAGCTAAGGGCATAGCTGGGGGCCATCTGTCCATTTACACAGCCCGTCCCCAACACTCACTGCCAAGGGCCAGGTCATGGGTTGGATCCGGAGAGATGCGAGTGTCACAGACTGGCCAGTTTCCGTAATCTTAGAACTACGCAGTGGCCGTGCTAATAGAGACAAACAGTGTGACCCGGGAGACTAGAGCATGCAGCAGGCAGCACTCCCCGCTCCGGCCGTGTGTTTGCCTGTGGCCTGCCTCCCAATCCTACGGGGCCTGGCCATGTGTGCTGCCCTGCAGCTGGCACTTCCAGTTTGTCCCTGAGAGGCAGTGCAGCACACAGGACTGCCACTCGCAGTCCCTCTAGGCCTCGTCTGTAAAATGGGCAGGTTGGCTGGTGTTGCCTTCCCTCCCAGCTGGCTCCTTCTGTGTAGAAGTGCAAGCAATGCAGGGGACGGAGGCTTCCAGCCTGGGCAAGACCCGGCCCTGCCGCCTGGCCACTCCCCATCACCTGGCATGTCAGCCAAGTGCAGGTGGAGGTACTTGGGATAAAAATGCACATGATAAGCCAACCAGCTCCCTGTGGCCTGAGGGTCCCACCTAGAAGGCTAAAATGTTCTACTACACGTTACATTTTAAGAGCAAATCAGAGCAAACTTGGAAGAAAAACGTAGGGAGCTAAAAGGCATTTCAAGATAAATGGTACGGGGCAGCGATGGTGAACTTTTCAGCGCCTCTGATGATGTGGCACATGCGCCTTAGGTTCACCACCACTGGTAGAAGGCAGGGGAGGGTTTCTCCTGAGGAGCAGTCAGGACTCCCGCTTTCAAAGGTCCGAAGGACTGTGGTGCACAGGAAGGACAATGCCCTGGGTGGAGCCTGAAGGGGTGGTTGCCATGGGAAGTAGTGGGGAGATACTCAGGGTGAAGGGGCGGACTCTGTCCCCAGAGCAGATGGGGGCTGTGCTGTCTGGGCAGACGGCCACAGGACCTGCTGACCACAAAGGCTCAGCCGACAGTGGACCCACACTCTCCTTCCCACCCCAGGCGCTGCGCCATCCCTCCTGGGGCCATGGGGGGCATCCTGGAGTGGAACCCCCACCCCGCCCCGGGACATGCCCAGCAGCCCTTCCGTCCTCTCTTGCAGAATGGCGAAGAACTCCCGCACGAGCCTGGCCAGCGCTTCCAGCGAAAACTATACCTTCTGCTGGCGGGTCTTCTGCGCCTGGGACTACCTCATCGGAAACCCGGAGGCCGCAGAGAGCAAGACGGCCGCGGTGCTCAACAGCATCCGGGTGCGGGGCGCTGGGCGCGGGGAGAGGCTACCACGGCTCCTCTTGACTGTTTTTTATTTCGTCCCTTTAACATTTCAGTTTGTGTCTGCTTGATAATTTACATAATGGGCCATTACTGTGGTGCACGCACATAACCTGTAAATGAACAGCTGGCCGTAAGGCAGGGATGCGGGTTTTCATTTCTAACTTAGACATCAATGTGGTGAAAAGCAGTCAGAGCCTCGGGCCAGCCTGGACCCCACAGACACTCGGGGATCTAGGTTAAGGGGGAAAGATCAGTAATTCAAGACATCACACTTTTCTCATCTCCACTCTTTTCCCCAATCTCCAGTCTCCTTTCCTCAAATGACTATTAAATCATTGGTATGAATTCGTGTGTATGAACAGACACTGGAGAGACGAGTTCAAGCACTGGCCAGACTCTCTGATGATGTACAGTTCATGACAGTACTGCGCTTCTGATGCCGCCTGTGTTTTTCCTTCAAGGAGGCCATCCTGGAAGAACAGGAAAAGAAGAAAAGCAAAAACCTGTAAGTATTTTTTTCCGCATGCTGGCTTCACTGACAGGTTTTGATTCAGTTTGCTACGCACATCAACCGGGCATCCTGCCCTGTTTTCATACTTGTTGGGCAGCCCCTCTCCCTTCCCTGTCGCCCCGCCCCTGCTGGTGCAGTCTGCCGGAACTGTGCTTTCCGCAGGGCACTTGGGAGCGCTGCCTCCCTCCACGGTCCTGCAGCAAGGCTCCGAAGTCCGCAGTCTACCGCTTCCTATCCACTGACTCACATAATAAAACAGGCATTCTGGGTGCCAGTTTCTATTTGCTAAACGAAGCAGACATATGAACGCTGCTGGGACTAATCTTATTTGGAAGCGAACCTCTGAGGTTGTAAGACGCGCACGGTATCCAGCTCGCGCTCCCAGCCCTGCAGGGGCTGTCCTGGGTGTGAGGTCCCTCCGGAGACCCGAGAGCTGACCCTTCAGCCGGAAGACAGATGGAGGGCGGGCGTCCCGGAAGGGCCATGGCCCTGTCCCCGTGGGGAGAACACGCCCGCTCCTCCCGGCTCTTTGCTGTGTCTTCACACTCACGGTCCATGTCCCCAGTGCAGAAAGGCCACGCAGAGGACTGTTGGGGGACAAAGGACAGTTGAGGAAGTGCTCCAGCCACAGGCACAGGACGTCAGAGAGCAGCATTCCAGCCCTCCATGGCACTGGCTCTGTGACACAGGGCACTCCCTTGACCTTCCTGGACCTGCACCCCATCTCCTGTGGCGTGAAAAGATGGGACATTTGGTCAGCGCCTCCCAGAGGGTGGGTCACCCCCCACCTTGGAGTCTCCTGCAGTCTCCAAACACAGACTATTTGACCCAAACCCAGTTTACCAGCTCAGAAGCCCTGGGAGTAGAACACAGACTCCACTTTTGTGCAGATCTCACTAAGTGATTTGAACCCTCCCATAAGTTCGAAAATCATAGCCACGCTAAGTCCATGCCAGGTCAGAGAGGCCGAATTCAACAATGTATTACCAAAACTAGCAGGAGAACCGAGGAGAAAGCTGCTTCGCATCTCTTTCCAACAAGTAAATTCTGATCCTCCTGAGGAAGCAGGTGTGTGGCGGACTGTCCAGGACTGTCCAGGAGTGCCGCATGCGGTCACAGGACCCGGAGGGAGGGGACAGAGAAAGGGGACTGTGAGCACTTGGAAGGTGGCTTCACGCTGGCCCGGCATTGAGGGGCCACCGGGGGGAGACAAGGGGAGCATGAACTGCAGGACCCATTCCCTGGCCACATTCCTCCCAGAGAAGGGTGGCCGCGTGGTCTGGAGACAGGAGAGGCTCGGGGACACCTTGTGGCATGCAGAGACCTGCTCTCGCAGCATTTTCTGTCTCCAGGGCTCTGTGATTCTTGGTCTGCTGACCTTCCAGGAGAGCTGGTAATTGTAAACAGAACGTGGAATGGCGTCTCGTGGCTTTACTGTCACCTGGCAAGGTCACACTTAGCATACCACTTGGAATGTGCTCTTCACTGTGCAGACGAAGGGCCCAGACAATGCGAAGGGAGGTGTGGAGACTGACCAACATGAGTTCCCAGGGGCAGGACTTCATGGGGGCAGAGGACACTCTTGGCTCTAGAATCACTGCTGGCTGTGCTCTGTCCACACCGCAACAGGCTTGTGAGAAGTGAGCCATGCGAGGAGAGGGGTGAGCCCCACGTCCCATCTCACGGTCAGGGAGCTGCCGCTTTACGTACTTGTTCACCCAGCAAGTACGAAGTTCCCAGATGTGTTTGGCCTAGTTGAAGAGTTGAGGGTACAGCAATGAAAAAGATGAAAAAGCAGCGCTTACATTCTGGAGGGAGAAGACAGCTAATAAACCACCAAGTAACATCTGGTCTGGTGTCAGATCCACAGAATCCTCCTGTCCCTCGTCCTTCCCTTCCACCCTAAACGTAAATATGGGTACCACAGCACTCAGGTTTAGGTAACAAAGAGCTGAAACCAGAATCCTCAGGTGCTATGACCGGTGTGTGTTTGTCTAAAAAGGCTGCCTGGTGGATTAATAACTCATTGTGGTCCCACAGCAAGTGCAGAGTTGGGGGTCCGCACGGCCTACCCGGCGTTGGAAGCGTCTCTGTCCTTAAGCCCCTTTGCTGTGCCCTGCGGTGCTCTGATCACCCCGTGCCTGTCCCCACACCAGGGCCGTGACCATCTGCCTGAGGATCGTTGCCAACATCCTGGTGCTGCTGTCGCTGGCCGGGAGCATCTATCTCATCTACTTTGTGGTGGACCGGTCCCAGAAGCTGGAGCAGTCCAAGAGGGAGCTGACGCTCTGGGAAAAGAACGAGGTAGCCGGGGCTGTCAGTTACCCGCATGCCCCCGAGAGCCGCGACGCGGTCAGGCCTGTGTCTTTAGCGGGTTACACGGAACCATCCCTGGGGGACGGTCAGGCCCCGGGTCCAGGGCATGGGCCGCAGGGCTGCGCATGGCAGCGCCAAGGCTTGGGGGTGCTCGCGGGCATTCACGCCGGTCTCGGCCTTTGGGCTTTGCTATCTGGGCTTCGCTTATCTCCGTGTCCTCCTCCCATCCTGCTGCCAAACTGGTGCCGCCAACAGACCCGTGTTCCGATGTTGGTGCCCAGCGTCAGACACTGGCAGTTTCCTTGCTTCAGATTACAAACAATGCCCCAGAACCAGCCTCATAGAAAGGGCAGATTTGCTAAACAATCTCCCCACCCCACTGTGTGACTATTACCGTAAACAGAAAATTAGGAAGGGGAAGGGTGTGCACAGTGTTAGAACTCTTACTATTCAGTATGAGACTGTTGTTTTGAAGGGGTGGCCCAACTTACCTAAAAAGATCTGAAAGACAAACATACCACAAAATCACCTCTCAGACCACGTATGTGAAAATAATTATCCTTTAGGATTTAAAAAGCAAAGAACCTAAGCAATAAGACAATCATCCACTCATCTGATATGTATTTACCAATACACAATAATTCATCAGAATCTTACACTGTGCTGAATAAGCTTTTCCTATACCTCCTTCTATTTTATGCCAATTAAGTGGGTTGTGGTGACGTGTGTAATTTTATAGATAGATGGATAGATTTTTAAAAATATATTTAGAAATTGCTTATTATTTTAGATGAAACATTTGTGTACCAGCTAAAATGTCTCTTTATTTTGCCATTAGTACAAAGAAACAAAAGCCAGGCATAATTCTCTAGATAATTAATCTTCCGTGTAGAGAAAGAATATTAAATTAGCCCTCCGCCTTCCCTTTCCTATTTGTAATAATTGCAGTTATTTCCCTTTTCCACCCAGGGCAGGGAAGTGTAAACAAGGTGAGGTGGTCATTGATAAATGTGACAGAGATGCTGCGAATCCCTGACGGCATCCAAGTGTCCTCACAACGCTGAAGTTAAGAGGAATGCACTGGACAAGACGAGGGCGGCCGTCAGGAAGGGAGAACTGGCAGAGGCCGGGGAGGTTTTCAGGGGGGAACTGTGGCCTTGAGGGCCTGCTGCCCGGACTCTAGGTTTGGAGACCCAGAGCGATGAGTGAGGCGGTGGCCAGGGAGCACAGAGCCGATGGTGCCGTCTTGCAGGTGAGCGTGGTGGTGTCCCTCGTCACCATGTTGGCACCGTCTGCCTTCGACCTCATCGCTGCTTTGGAGATGTACCACCCCCGGACCACGCTGCGCTTCCAGCTGGCAAGGTAGGCGCCATGCCAGGAAGGGCCCCAAACGGCTCGGTGTCTGCCACTCTCAGTGAGAACAGGTGATCCTCCGGATCTTGGCTTCCTTCCGTCTCCGATGCTTAGCCAATACTTCACCTGTGGGTGCAGCTCAAGAAAAGCGGGGTGCCCCAGGAGAGAAAGGGGAGGAGGCAGGGAAGGGGACCAGAGCGTGAAGGACAGAAGACCCAGATTCTTAGGCAGAGGGAAGGAGGAGGACGGAAGCAGGGCTGGAGGGCAGGAGGAGCGGGAAGATGGTGGAGTGTGTGTCTGGCTCTCCTCATTGCTGAGCTCCCCTGTGGTTGGACTCTGCGTCGTGAAGGGCCCCACGCTGTCTTTCCAGGCCCAAGAGGGGTAGTGTGTGAGTTGCTAATAAGTCCCCAAGGCAGGGACCCTTCTGAAAAGGGCAGGGGCTTCGGGGGCTGTCGGACACCCGCGGAGGAGAAGGTAGGCGCCAACTGCATCTGGTGTGCACAGCACTATGCCGGTCACCCCCGGGAGTCAGAACAGCATCGTCTCTTCCATGAAGGGCTCTGTCCGCAAAGCCCCCTTCTCTTTCCCGTAGTGAGGTCCCCTGACAAAGCCAGCAGGGTTCCCAAAGTCTCCATAGCTGGCAGTGGCAGAGGGAGTGGCCAGAGCCTGCTGACCGTGTTTTCTCCTGTGAGGCCTAATAACATCTGCAGAACTGATGGTTGCTGAGTACTTTGGGAAGACTTCCTCCCATCTGGGAATCCACAGACATCTTCTGCAAAAGACCTGAGACCGGATAGTTTGGATTTTGTGGCTCCTACATATAGGTCTGTCACCACTCTAAGCTTTAAGGTTGTAATAATGAGCAATATGAAAATAGAAGGCAAGAGCCTGTTTCCTGCACAACTTTATTTACGAGAATAGACAGGGGTAAGGCTGGCTTGAAGGCCACATTCACCAGCCCCTGACACCCAGCAGTCATTTGGAAGACAAAAAGACAGGACCAGAAAGAGCAAGGGGCTGACCCAGACCTCACAGCCCAGGCAGATCTGGGGCAAGGCTCTCGCCCCCCGCTTCTAACTGGTTCTTTCTGCCCTGCTCCACAGCCCTTCCACCCAGGGGAGCCGAGGCCCTTGAGCAGCTCTTGCCTTACTGGAGGGCACAGGGTGGAATCAATTCCATTATTGCATTTGGTCTAAAAGCAATCCTATTACCCAGATTGGCGTCATTACTCATGTGCAAAACTGGAGAAACAGAGGCATGGAGAGACTTTGCCCAGACGGATTAGGGCTAATTTGGGTAACAGGAGCGAGCACGTTGTTTTAGTTGCATTAGCTCACCTGCCTTTCATCCAGTGCTCCAGGAAAAGAGCAAAGTGGTGCCAGGGCAGAGGCGGCGTGCACTTTACCCTCCCTCCAGCCCGCACCCCCGGGTCGCTCTGCGGAGCAGTAGAGATCCAGAGTCCCAGTCTGCCTGAGCACAAGCCGAGCCCCGCCCTGAGGAGAGGAGGGAGGCCCTGGTGATAGCAGTCTCGTGGCTTCGCTTGGAGATTTTTCCTCCGCATAAAGCTTCTTTCCCGTCAACCAGCATTGGACCCATGACTCTCAGCATGCTTGCATTGTCCTGGTGACGAATATGGAGACCTGCCACTTCCTTCCCGGTCTCAGCTCACCACGGCTTCCTACAGGACCACAACAGCCTCCCGGCTCCCAACACAGGGAAGCCCACGGCAGGCTCCATCACTGGCAGACTCTGGCCAGCGCTAACCCTATAGCTATGACAGACAGCTCTGCGTGTTTCCGCTTCCTCATCCCCTAGGTGGGAATCAGACGTGTGAGCATCGAGGGCTGCCAAGAGGGTGAAATGGGGCAGAGAGACAGTACAGAGCCTCATGCTTCACAGCCGGCCAGGACCCCATCCCCAGTGCACACTCTTCCTGCTACACACATGTTCCAAAACTCCCATCCCAGGAGGGGTGCCGGGAATCACCTGGGAAGCATCTGGAATTCTGCACTTTACTGCCCCTGGGAGATTTAGAGAATGCCAGGTGGGGTGCAGTGAACACTCTTGGTTTCTCCTTTATAGTCTAGAGCAGTGATGGGGAACCTCCTAGAGACGAGTGCCCAAACTGCCACCCAAAACCCACTTATTTATCGCCATGTCCCAGTACTGCAATTGAACCTGATACTGAGATTTTAGTTAGAAAGAACAGCTGTTATCCAGGGCTCGGCTGCTGGGGCGCCAACAGATGTCCCGCCTCGCGCCCACCGTGGCACGCGTGCCGCAGGTTCGCCACTCCAGTCCAGCCCCTTGGGGCGGGTCTGGGCCCCTGGACTTGGGCCTGGGGGCCTGTTCTCAGGGTGGGCTTGTGGCTTTCAGAGTCCTCGTGCTGTATTTGGGAAATCTGTACAGCTTGATCATTGCTCTCCTGGACAAAGTGAACAGCATGAGCTCGCAGGTGAGTGTCTGCCTCTGCTACCTGCCTGCGCCAGGGTCCCTGTCTCCGTCAGCATCACAGTTCGCACCGCACGTCCTGAACTCAAGGTAAGGACAGGAAAAGTAGTCCAGTGTCCAGATGAGGCCGCCGAGGCCAGGTCCAGGGCCAGTGAGCCCCTCTTGGCGTGCACCACACTCTTTCCTTGAGTCCCATCGGGAAAAGCTGTCAGCGGCTCTTGCAGATGACCCCAGAAAGAGCGGCAGGCCACGAAGCTCACTCGGAAGTCAGGCGAGAGCCTTCAGCTCACGGCAGCTTCCTTGCTGTCCCTGTTCCACCAGCGTCTCCACGTTCAAACCAGGGTAGCTCAGTGTCCGTCCCCAACCTGCTCTGCTTGGGGGGCCCCCTGAGAGGTTGGTGGGGGGAGGCAGGGAGGAGGAGACCCTGAGAGTGGTTTGCCCGAAACAAACCACCCTAGCACCGGATCTCAAGGCTCGTAGGTGGAAGAGGGGACAGAGAGTCCTCTTGCTGCATCAGGCCTCAAGGCCCGCCAAGACCTGGCTCCCTGCTTGCCACTTTCAACATGGCCTGGAGCAGCCATCTCCCACTTACTAAGCTTCGGTCTCCTTGTGGAAGTGGGGTGATCATCCTTGCCTGACACACGTGAGGATGAGGAGGGACCACATGGGTTACCTCAAAGTTTCTGATACTATGTATTCATTAGTCTGTCCCTTGAGAGAGAGAGAAAGATTGAGATCATTCCCAAACAAGGCACTGCTCTCCACTCTCCTTGGTGTGTTGTCCCCGATCGTCTGTGTTTATAAACATGTGGACAGCTTGTTCTTCTTTCTTTTGTCCCGCCCTTCTTCCCTCTCTCCACAGGAAGCAGCCTCAAAAAACAACACAAGTGCTTGGATGGATTCCTCCACCTTCTTGGCCACCAGGGCAGCCCCTGAAGAAGGGAAGTGGCCCACACTTGGGTCTGCAGCAGGGCTCAAGACAAACGGCACGTGGGTCTTGGAGGAGACGAGGGTCCCCACGGACACAGCGCTGCTCAGCAAGGTCAACAAGACCACGCTCCACAACCAGCCAGGCCAGTGCTGGGAAACATACGTGGGCCAGGTGATTCCCAATACTCCTTACGAAGCCGTCCACACCCGCTTCCTCCCCGTGCCTGGCAGTTCTCTGAGACACCATCGTCCCCATTTCCTAGAAAAGAAAAGTAAAATTCAGTGATGTTTGTGCTTTTCCAGGTCTCTAAGTCAGTAACAATTTGTGTAAAGACCTGTGCAGTGGTAACTATGTGCTGGGCAGTACCCTTGTAAGACTTTTATTGTCCTCGCTATAGGCCCAATGAGGAAATCCAGGCACAGGTGGTTAAGAGACTTGCCCAAGGACACAGATGGTAATGAGCAAGATGAAGACTCAAACCCAGGACTCTGCTCCAAAATTGGTGCCCTAGCTGCTCTGCCGTTAGCCGTAGTTACTTACTCTCGGGCAGAGACACTCAGCCACAAGGTCTTATCCCACGGAAATGAGTCTCCCGTGGCTCGGAACCTCACACTTTATATTCTTTGCTGTTTTTTGGCTACCAAAATACAAATCCAACCCTAGTGTTCACCGAGCGCCTCCCTGTGCCCACAACCCCTGGCTGGACCGGGGCAGGAGCAGAGAGGAGGGACACCGGGGCGGAGCGGGCAGAGGTGGAGCTGGGCGGCAGCCAAGACCTCCTGTGTTGCAGGAGATGCTGAAGCTGTCCATCATTGACATGCTCTTCACCGTGGCCAGCATCCTGCTCATTGACTTCTTCCGAGGACTCTTTGTTCGCTACTTAAGTGACTACTGGTGCTGGGACTTGGAAAGCAAGTTTGTAAGTGAAGTGCTAGGTCCTTGGGGAATTCCTGAGGCTAGATTCAGGCTTTCCCGAAGCCCGGGCTGGGAAACAGTCAGGTGTGTGGAGAAAGTGCCCAAGGGAAGGGGGGAGGGCACAAGGCTGAGTCCCGCTGCTCCCCTCCCTTCACCCTGTGCGGGGCCACAAAGGCAGTGGTCTCTGGGGCCTGTAAAAACACCTCAGGCGTGTAACTGTAGTGAACTAATGTCTGCAAAAGACTTTGCAACTTTTGTGTTTCATGAAGAAATTCTTTTACTTTTATAGCCTGAATATGGGGAATTCAAGATAGCTGAGAATGTGCTACATTTAGTCTACAACCAAGGGATGCTTTGGTAGGTACCACAGCTTCCCCTGCCGTCGGTACCTTTCGTCTGGACTAAGACTTTGATGAGTCTGGATGGGACTCTGAATAAACACTGTCATTAGCATTAAGAAAGGACGTTCGCAAAGAGCTAGTTCACATGCATCTCAATCTTATTGATGGTCTTCTAAGGACTTCGAGGGGAGGAACGATGAAGGAAATAGTCCATTTTTAAGCCACTATTGGTCACAGTGGAAAGGACTGCATAGAAACCAGCAGAAGGGAGGGTGGGGTTGGGGGAGGCTGGGAGAAGGGGCTGCTTCTCCCTAAAATTCAAGGGGAGTGAAGAGGCATAAATAATATTCCTCCATTCAACCTATATTCTTACAGTCCACCATATTTTGCAAACCATCTGCACAAATACAGTATTAAAAATATGTAAAACTTTTAGTATATGTGCTAGGTGTCATGCATTTTTATCAGTAACTGAATTAATTTTTCCCTGTGAAGCTACAAGATTACTGCTCTTGTTTTCTGAGTGTCAAAGAGGCGGAGACTGAGGCCCGCAGAGGCCAAGCGTCTTGCCCGGTGTCACCCACACAGTGACACCAGAAACCACATACTGATTTTTAGAAAGATTTTCACTTATGCGACATAGCCTTTTGTCTATTATTTTCCTGCCACTAAAACCGAATTCCTCAAGTGTCAGTTCAGTCAGACATCCCCCAGCTGACTCAGTGTCCGATGTCCGGGTTTTGTTCCGTATTGGACATTTACATGCAGGTGGACTTTGTGTCCCAGCTTCCCTGGGAGGGTGGAATTCTTTTCCGCTGGCTCAGCTCTTTTACCCTCAAAACCATCCCCTTAGGAAACAGTAGGGTCACCCCTTTATTAGCAAAAGGTCTTTGAGAAAATCACTTCCTTTGCTCAACTTGCCATCCTTATCTATTAATTTCTGATATTTACCCTTTCATGACTGCAGAATATTCAATGAGCTAAAATGTAGGAGAATACTTAGCGTAACGTCCAACAAAAGTTGGTGCTCAATATACGTTAATTAAACCTAACGGTCAGTAATCTATTAGCGCAGTGTTCGCCTGAGCAGGGCACAGACGGGGGCTCGACCCAAGTGTCACTCCCAGGAGGACCCTCCCTTTGCTTAGGGTGGAAAGAGAGACAGCAATAAGCAGCTCTGCAAAAGGGACCATTAAAGCGAGAATGTCACCCGCGTGTGAGTCTGGTCTTACCTCCAGGATGTGGAGAGCTGGGCTCTCCGACCTTCAGGGTTTCTCCAGTCCTTTAAGAACGGGACATAAACCCCAAAGCCTCACAGCCAAGGGCTCGCGGGCACAGCCGGCAAGATGCACGGGGAGCGAGCAGGCACCAGCCGCCTCCCCTTGGTTGCAGGATGGGCGCCTTCTTCTCCCCCTGCCTGCCCGCAGTCAACGTCCTCAAGCTCATCGGGCTCATGTACCTGAGGAGCTGGGCGGTGCTCACCTGCAACGCACCTCACCAGCAGGTGTTCCGTGCCTCCAGGTCAGTAGGAGAGGGTGGGCCCAGCCTTGGCAGAGACCTCAGGGCAGCCCTGCGTGCCCTGTCCGGGCGGGTCCCCATCGGCGTGCCCCCACCCTGTCAAAGTCCCCACCCCCGTCTTACCCAGCCACACCCAAAGGCTGTCCTCGCGGTAAGAGCCACGGTGGCCGGCGGGACCCTGCTCTTCCTCCTCCTGCTGGCCGGGTGCCCAGCCGGCGACTGCGCGAGGCGCACACCAGGCCGCGGGCCACGACGTCCCTCCAAGCCCTGATCTGCCAGGCTGCGTGCATCCCTCAGCGGCGCTGAGGGAGGCTGTCCCGTGTGCAGCACCAGGACAGCTCTTCGTGTCGGTCTTGGGACATCTGTGCTGCTCTGGAATGCGTGCGGTGCCAACGCCTGGTGTCTTTGCAGGTCCAACAACTTCTACCTGGCCATGCTCCTGTTCATGCTGTTCCTGTGCATGCTGCCCACCGTCTTCGCCATCGTGAGGTACAAGCCGTCCCTGAACTGCGGGCCCTTCAGGTGAGCTCCTTCAACTGAAGCCATGGGCTGAGCCATAAGCTCCATGGGAAATCGAGTCACACTGAACTGCACTCTCCCCCTGGCTCCCAGCACAGGTAAACAGCATCTTGTGAACCCAAGACCGGGACTCTGCCCTTGCTAGCAGGCTGCCCTTAGGCATAGCCATCTCTGCGCCCATGTTAAAAACATGCAGCTCCTTTAAAATAAGAAAAGGAAATAGCCCTGCTCCGGGGCTAGAGAGAAATTCTAGCTGGTCAAAACCCAGAAGGCTTTATTAAGACAGTCCACAGGGCCCTTTATTCTACATCACCTACTTGAAACCCAGAGTGTCCACCCCATCTAGCATTTAATCGGTTTTGATACAGCACGTGGGTAAGTCCACCTTTGTGTGCCATGCCACGTGATTCCTGCCCCCATCTTCAAGCCTACGTATTGATTAGATGGTGACTTCCTGTGAAATCACCTTGGGAATGGTGTGTGTCTTTGACTTCAGGGCATGTACCTCTAGCTTCGTAGCTGACTTTGAAAACCACCCCCTGAGCATCTAGACATTTTTGAATGTCTTATGACACCCTTCTGCTGGCACAAGAGTCTGGAGCTATGTGTTTCTTTCTCACAGCGGACAAGAGAAAATCTATGACATCGTGTCGGAAACGATTGCCAGCGACTTCCCCGGGTGGGTCGGCTCCGTGGTCGGGCATCTCAGCAGCCCTGTGGTCATCCTGCCCGCTGTGCTGCTGCTGTTGTGAGTGCCCGCGGCCAGCCTCCAGGGACTGCCCTGCGCCTGGCCAATCATCATGTGAAATTAATTAGTTCATTCAGAAATCACTTATGGAGCCTGATGCAGGGACTCTGAGTCACAGCCCAGACTCACTCGAGCCACCGTGCTGCAGAGAGCCGGCTGTGGGCTCCTGGCGAGGGAGAGGGAGGCCCCCTGCCACCGGGGTGGCTGCTGACCCATCGGCGGCATTGGGGCAGTGACTGTGGCTGCAGTCATGGGGCTGGACGTCAGCAGCATCGGCATCGTATTCTGCAGAATGTAAAGGGCCTTGAGAAGGAATGTCCCCGTGCAGCCCAGTCGCACTGGCCTGTTTGGGCTTAGAGGAGAAGGCTGAAGTAAGGAGAGTGAGCGCTCCCGGCCTCATGCCAAGTGCCCTCCCTGCTGCTGCCCCAGAGCAGAATTCGGGTCAGTGTGGTTGCTGCAGAAGGCAGAGAGGAAAGCAGCCCCTTCCCGAGCTCTCTGCAGAGGAGGGATCAATGTGCAGCCCACATCCGGCTCTGGGAGCAGCTGCGCAGGGGGTGACCTGGCAGCAGGCCCTCACTACACTGTGTCCTTCTGTCCTAGCATGCTCATCTATTACCTGCAGAGCATCGCACGCTCCCTGAAACTCAGCAACCAGCAGCTCCGAGTGCAGATCCAAAATGCAAGTACCCCCGTGCTCTGCTGTCGCCCACACCGGGCATGCTCTCTGGCAAGAGAGCGCAGCCACCCGGTGGCTCTTGGCTGCTTCTGTGGTACAAGACCACCGCCCCCAGGTCCCCTCTGTAAGAATACGCAGCGGCGGCAATCTTGGGGACAAGTCGCTGTGCTCTGACAGGCCCTTGTGGAGGCCCGAGTACCTACCTCTGTGTTCCTCACTGGCCACAGCAAGCCCAGACTCACCTTCTTCTTGTTCTTGGGATTCTGCTGTCCTGTCTTCTCTCCCGCCTGGGGCTCAGAGGCTCCCCAGCAGGCGGAAGGAGACACACCCCCCCAAACCTTCCAGGACTCTTCCTTGTCTGCAAGCCCCAGGGGCTCTGAGGTCAGGACCGGGATGAGGCTAGGGAGGGGCCCAGGACCCCAGACTTGAGGTTCTCTCTGGGTCAGCAAACCGGCCCTTTCCCAGCCCTCAGAGTGGGGGCCTCCTTAGACCTGGCACCGAGTTCCTCCATAGGTTGACCATCAACCCTCCCAAGCCCCATGCAGAACACTTTCCTCCATTTCCAGTTTAAAAGAATTCCCACAAATATCAATTCATGCACAGAAATACAGACTAGTTTTGTGAAAAGTCAAATTATAAATCCATTTGGAGTTGCAAAGGCCATTTTGCCAATTTGTATCTTCACTGTTGTATATCTGCGTGTTCTCCTTTGGGACACAAACAGACTGTCCCAGCATCCCTAACCTAAAAATGCAACATCTGAAATGCTCCAAAAGCTGAAAATTGGAGTGTCAAAATGACGACCCAGTTGGAAAGTTCCACACCGTGAAACTTTGTTTCACACACAAAAGTATTAAAAATATTGTGTAAAATTCTCTTCACGCCATGTGTACGAGGTGCACGTGAAACATAAATGATTGCATGTGTAGACATGTGTCTCATCCCCAAACATTTCATTATGTATGTGTAAATATCCCACATGGTGGAAAAATCCGAAATGCTGCTTGTCCCAACCAAATCAGATAAGGGACACTCAACTGCATTGGCAGAATCGAACTGTGGCTGATGAATCAGTGATCCCTAAGCGGAAGCATTTAGGCAGAAAACTCTGGCCCTCAGGTTTCTGCATTCATCCATTAAAATAACAGCCAGAGCCCAGACACTCACGTGGCTAGTTCTGTCCTGTCCAAGGTATAAACAACAACACGAAAATCTTTTCCTCCCCAAGAACAGAAGCTTTTTACCGCTGTCTGCTAAATTCAAATCAAACATGATTATCATTTACATTTTAGGCAAGATCTGAAGATAAGAAAAAGGTTGCCCAGATGGTAGAAGGTAAGTATATTTTTAAAGTGCAAAGGCCTGGGCGGTTGG
The DNA here is from genome assembly GCA_004026905.1 of Hystrix cristata. Classification (NCBI taxonomy): domain Eukaryota; kingdom Metazoa; phylum Chordata; class Mammalia; order Rodentia; family Hystricidae; genus Hystrix; species Hystrix cristata. Next base: position 54,926 of record PVJO010010253.1, read on the forward strand.
CCCATTGATCTGAACGGGTCAGCGCCTGGCGGGGGTGTGTGGCAGAGTCCATCTGCTCATGTCATGGCCGGGAAGCAAAAGAAAAAGAGTGCAGGCCCCACAGTCCCCTTCAAGGCATGTCCCCCTTGACCTCAAGACCTCCCACCGAGCTCCGCCTCCCAAGGGCTCTATCCCCTCCCGATGGTGACCTCCTGAGGACCCGTAGGCCTTTGGGGGACAGCTAAGATCCAAACTGCAGCAAGCCCAAAAGCATCACCAGCTAGATGTCATCTTCTGACAAGCCTTCTCCCTGCAGCTCGAATCCAGACCCAGGAGGAAAGCTCCAAGAGGCTTCCCAAGGATGGTGACCTCGCACCCACAGCGACACCCCAAAACAATGGCAGCGTGGTCAGCTTCGACTCCCCGAGGGTCACGAGCAGCAGAATAGAGACCATCAGCCAGCCTGTGCCCCCGAGCCCTGGGCTAGGGCACGGGAGTCCCTGCTGGCCTCTTCCTGGCATCTCCAAACCAAGGCCAGAGCGCAATGCTGATAGGTGAGACTTAGTCACAGCACAGAAGGAAACTTGGCTTCCTCAGACGTGACACCAGATGTGGCCCGGGGCCACTAGGAGTTTGAAGGCCCCGACAGTTCCAGGAGGCCAGGGACATTAAATTCCAATTCTCCCGGAAGGCCGGGCATGAGGTGGACAGACTCACCAGAAAACACACAGGGTGGGGAAGGCGAGTCAAAGGCTGTCAAACAGAACAAATTCTTCTTCCTACACCATCTGCCATATAACCTATACACGAACCTTTCTGTCTGCCTAGCAGGCGTGTTTCCATAGCCTAAGAAAAGAAAATGCCTTTTTGTTTATCCTCCCTTGTTCGGTTCTGGGCTGGCTGTATTATTGGGAAGCCTTCTCTGTTTCAGCTCCAGGCTGACTAAGCTTTAGGCAGAATCATCTGTGCACTACATGGGTCACTTGGTTCCACCTTTCCTGGTAGAAAGTGGTCCACCCTTCTTCCTTTAGTGGAAGTGGGGTATCAGAAGGCTGATGGGAACAGAACTGTGCTGACCCGAATGCATATCTAGAATTGTATTTGATCTTAATGTGGCACCATGCAAGTAATATAGAGAAATACACGTTTCTCTTTTTCCTTTATTTTTAAAGGCAATGACTGAGTTAGCAAAGAACTTGAAATCTTGTGATTGAGTTGCCCTGACGTCTCTGCAGGGTCTTACAGGGAGGAGGGAGTCAGACACTCTCGGTGAGGCCACGGGGTTCAGACCAGCACCGCTGGACAGAGCAGGGTCTCGGGGAAGGAGCTTCCCAGCAGGTGTAGCGCCCCCAGGGGGAATGTGAAGTTCCCGCTTAGCAGAGACGGGGGCCGAGCTCCCTAACGTGTGCTCCACAAACTCTGATCCCAGAACGTGCTCCTGGGCAGAACAACCGCCCTGCGGTGAGACAAACTGTATGCGCCGACACCCCCGCCCCTCAACGGCCCCATACATCACTTCCGGTCTGGAGGCTTCCAGGGCTGAGAGGCCTCCCAAGCGTGTCCAGGCGCTGGTCACCCAGGGACGCCTTGGAGCTGCCGAGGCCCTGGTGGGGCTCTGAGATGGCCGAGGTCGTGGCTACTTGACGCCCTGTCTTACAGGTGTCGACACGGGCCGTGGGCCAGCACAGGGGACCTTCACCAGAGAGGAGCCCGCACACCCGTGACCCTGCCACAGCACTTCGAGGACGTTCGATCAGAGCCTCTTTTCCGAAAAGACTTCCAGCAGGTCTACCCTCCTCTCCGTGGCCCCGGGGTCTCGGGTGTGGTAGCACACAGCCATAGACCCCACCTCCCCAGGTACTATCTCGTTGACGAGCGTGACTCCCACCAAAAACCCCACCCGACTTTCTGGCCAGAAAGACTTTTCAGGATGGCTGCTTCCGGTGACATGGTGGAGCTGTACCCCAGGAACATGCGGCAGCAGGCGTCCCGGGCACCCCTGCAGTCTGGCTCTCCACAGCTGAGTGACGAAGAGGAGGACTCGCTGAGGAGAGATGTGGGCCAACCGCCACTTGGCCCTCGCTCCCTGGCGGACCTCCGCCAAGCCCCCCATTTTTACATTGGTGAGAAGTCCAGAAGCCAGACCCGAGATCCTGAGCCCCGGGGAAGGAGGCACCGCAAGTCTGGGGGTGACGGCCTTGAGGGGCTAGCTGACAGGTCCATGTCCGTGCCCAGGCAGCCACGCTCCAGGAATGTGCAGTACCCCCAGCGCCCTCTGCAGCCCCGGGCCCGGCCCAAGTTCGAGCTGTCCTTCACGGATTCTGATTCCATGTCACCAGTGTCCAGCGGTGACCAGCAAAATGGCAGTGCTGACCAGTACCTGCACGTCACCCGCAGCCGGGGCAGGCTCCCGAGGGCCACAGGGCAAGCTGGCCGGAAGAAGGCCAAGTCTGGGCGGGCACTGCCCGCTGGTCTGGACGACTTGGTTTGTTCCAAGGTCTAGGCTTCTTCCCATGGCCTGGGCACGGAGGCCAGAGCGCTTCGAAGCCCCCAGCCCACACACCACCTCTCAGCCCTTCTGGACCTCAGAGAGTGTGCAGCGCACTGCGTCACGCCCGCAGGCTGCTGGCTGAGACCCTGAGACCCAAGGTGCATGCTGATGCTATAGCTAACAAGCACAAGTGTCGGAAGGAGGCCTCTGGAAGCCGCTCTGTGCAGCACACATCAGCTCATCATTTCGACACAACTTCAGTCCTTTGTCTGTGATCATAGGCAAGCCGGACAGCTCATGTGGCTGTGGAAGCCCGGATCTGCTCCTCTCAAAAACGCTATGCGCCTGCTCTTCATGTTATTTGTGAGGCTGTCCTTCCCACAGGCAAGGACCCTGCTCCCTAAGAGCCCCAGCAAGAGGTGCTACCCTACAGGGTTCACAGCGCTTAATGTGAGCAATGAGAAGTCTAGTCACGAGAAAAGTAATGAACCAACGAGGGCACCTTTCACCATGATAATTAGTCAGAACACTGGACTTGTACATACTCCAAGTTTTATCCCCAAGTTTATTAGCTTTTTGACTGGGAAGGCTGGAGACCAAGACCAAGACCCAAGGACGGGCTCAGAGGAGTGAGGCCCCTGAAGGTTTCCCGGATTATCTGTCTTTTCTCGGCTCTGCTGTCTCTGAGCTGTTTGACCTCATTTCTCCTGCGCCAGCAGCTTCCTCCGTGTGGCAGGTGGAGGGGGAACTCACAGCCGAAGAAAAGGCCAGCTCTGCGGCACGCAGCCGGGAGGCCGGGAAGACAGAGCTGAGTGCTCAGGCGTGCTGCTGCGTGTGGTCCTCCGCTGGCCTCGCACAGGGCAGCAGCTGCCCAGTCTGCCACGGTAGCCAGGGCGGGGTCCTGCTCTACATCGCTGTATAACTCTTCTCATTCCAATTGTGTCTTTTTTAACAGTTCTGTCTCCTCAACCGCACTTTGGGATAAAAACGGCATTCTTTTCATTTCTGCATCTCTTGCAACCGACATGTAATAGATTTTATATCTGTTTTGTGTCACTGCTGTCTGTCAAAACAATGACGGAGACCTTCCAAAGACTAAGTTTCTTCAAGTAGAACGGGCGTTGCAGTAGGAATACGAAGGATGCACCAGACTCAGAGTGTGTTCACAGGTGGAGCAAAGGGAAAGATTCTGTAAGTGGTCTTAGTCAGCTACCCTCCTTAACGCCTTAACTTATGGCGTTAAGTTGTCAGCCATATCAGCCTTGCAGAAGTGCCGTCAGGGCCTGGCTGTGGTTCTGGTGCAGTCTGTGGCTAGTTCCTCATCAGCTTTCTGTGTTTGAGAGCTTTTCCTTTGCAGCCTCCCAGATTTATTCATTTTCTCATTAGGGCTTGACACAGGTCTCTCTGTCTTGATTCTGACAGTGCAGTAAGAAACTGAGCGGCTTGAGCAACACACATGTATCACCTCACAGTTTCCGTGTTGGAGAGTCCAGGTGCGGCTTAGCTGGGTCCTTTCCTCGGGGTCTCACCAGGTCGTAGTCAGGGCATCAGCCCGACCTGGGATCCCATCCGAGGTTTGAGGGCCTCTTCCAAGCTCATGTGATTGTTGGTTGAATTCCCTTCCTTGAGATTCTATGACAAAGGCCATCACCTCTTACAGGCTGCCCACACATCCCTGCCACATATTCCCCTACACATGGTTGTTCACACCTTCACGGTAGCCAAAAGTGTCTCCAGCTTCCAATCTCTTTTTCCAGGGAATGTCCAGACTCTTTTTTAAAGGGTTCACCTGAGTAGGCTAGGACCATGTGGGAGAACTTCTCTGATGATTAACTGGAAGTTAACTGTTTGGAGACCTTGATAGTATCTTTGAAATGACCTCATCTTGCTATCTAACACAACACAGCATGAGAATGAAAGTCACCATACCCACAAGTCTAGCACAGCAAGAAGAGGTGGAAACCAGGTGGCAAAGATCCTGGAGGCCCAACGAAAACACTAACGAATATGGAACGGATGGGTAAGTGACACGTGAGCTGTACCAATGACTGAATCACAAACGGTTTGCTCACTCGATTAGAGGCCAAGAGAAATGACCCCGTCTAACCAGAAAGAAAAATGTAGTCTAACTATCGCCATTTTTAAAATGCACACAGATGAGCAACCCTCTCTGTATACATGAAAAGGTACACCCCTACTTTCAAATTCTGGCCATGAAATGTTCTGTGAGGCCATGGGATGTTGTTTGGTGACCGAGGTGCTGGTTTGCGGTGTGGCCTCGAGCTCACCGGCATACTGCAACCCATTTGGGAAAGGCTGGTCCCACGTCCAGGCTCCTGTAGAGCACCTGCCTGCGTGGGAGTGGGAGGAACCTCCTGCAGGCTGGAGAATAAGCCAGCCTTCGGGCATTCCCAAGGAAATCCAGTGACCAGAACACACCCAGAGCTGTAGACCTGCTATCACCATATCCCCTATGCACTCTGGCACTTGTCATTGGGCTATGTCAATTTTTTAAAAAACCTAAAAGGCACTGGTTAGTGCAAAAATTCATGGGACAAGCACATGCATTCCTACTGGAAGGGTCAACAATTGCTGAAATTTTATTTTATTCCCATCTAGAAATTTTTTTAATAATAAAGAAAGCATTATAGACACAATCAAAGTCCACACTAAATCTCATTCCCCTCACACTGTCAAGCGGTTGGTGTGAATCCATCTACTGGATCATTCGTAGTTATAGATGTGTCTGTGACTATATATGCATAAGCATCCATAAACAAGATCTAAATACATTTACTAAAGTAAATTCTGTTATCCTACTTGTAACATTGTATTTATGTTTTTGATGTCTATAGATCTAACTCACTTATGATTGCTGCATATTATCTCATCAGGTGAATAAAGTATATAATATTTATTCATTTTCTTCATGATGAACAATGAAATCTTTTCTACCTTTTTGCTACTAAGATAATCATGCACTGAACATCTTTTATATGTTCACTTAGAAGTGGATGTTAGAACTCCTAAAAGAGAAACCTGTGGCCTACAGAAGATGAGCATGATCAGTTTTCCTGGCTGTCCTTTTGTCTTCTCAGTCCAGAGCCCCAGACCCTCTTCCTCAACCTCACCAAAATTTGATTTTCTCACACTACCCAATTTTTGCCTATCTGATGAAAAAAATACTAATTATTTTAATGAGTTTGCCTTTTAAAATTGCTAGCACCTTTCCTTAATTGCATTTTCTCTATGTGAACTGTTGCCTACTCTGCATCAGCCACCACGGACACCCTGAACAGTTTCCACAAAGCTCCTGGGGACAAGTTGCTTGCTAAGCGGCCATCCCCCCCCCACCCCCCCGAATTCTAGCCCTCAGCTAAGTCACAACAGAAGGCACAAATGTACATTGTCGATAAAAACCAGCCAACTGTAGTTTCACAATATTCCTTTGCATTTAGTAACGATCCCTGGCAGGGAGGTTGTATGTTTTCCTGTCTTTTAATTTAATTACTATTGAGGGAATGATTCACAGTATCATTAAAAATCTCTCCTAAAAACACCCACGTAACAAACGCCAAGTCTCAGAGATCAGAATAACTGTAAGCAACAAAAATGAAGAGTGAAGACCTTTTGATGAAAAGAGTCTGGTAAATATCTTGGTGACCGAGAGATGATCCTTTGGTCACTCCTTGTGTTTCAGATTTGATGTATACCAGGAAATTTAGAGGAAAGCTTTCTGCTCATCTGTAACACCAACTTCCCTACCCTAAGGCAGCATTTTCCAGCTACTCTGAGTGTATGCATTTGCATGCAGGCATGTCCTTTCCTTGTATTTTTCAAGTACCCAAGTAGTTTTCTTTTTTGCATAATTCATGGTAAACACTGTATACACTTATAGGAAGTAGGAAATAATAAACCATAGGAGTAAATATGTAGCCTTCAGAAATAGAAACTGAGCATTTGCCCACAAACTCTGACACATACTAGCTATGTGGCCTTGGGTGTTCTCTGGAATTCTCAAATTGCAAAACGGGGTATAGTAGTTTCCACTTTGTGGTGCTGCAAGGATTCAATGGCATGCGGTAGGAAAGTGACAGGCAGGTGGTGAGCACTGAGTAACAACTAGCTGTGCTAAGTGAACACAAACATATATATTTACATGCTTAATACATTCAGACAAACTAGTCAACACACTGCTGGGCGTCCCTACTTACGTGAAATGCACCTAGGGCTTTAGAGATGTCAGACTGAGAGGCCTGAAGATTGGTGGGAGAGGCTCTGATGAGGGAACTCTGCAGACCTCTCGTGCCTCCTTCTGCTCAGCTCCTAGCACAGCCTGCCCTGGATGTGAAATGGGTCAAAACCTGAGAGTGCTGTGTGAGGAGCACCCACTTCTCCTCTGCACCTGCCCTTGCTCACCCTGCCCCTGTGCCACCCTCCAGCATCAAAACAGGGCTACAAAGTCTGCCCTGATGATGACAGTCTCCTGCGGCCAGGCTGTCACAGGCTTTGGGGACAGTCTGTGTCTCCAAGTATCTTGTATGCCCAGGACTTCCCACTTGGGGAACCAAGGATGAAAAGTTCTGATGGTGCAAAAAACTCTTCAAAACCTGTTTTCCACGCTTTGTTTAGATAAGTCTAACCATCTTTTGAGTATTCGATGTCTAACAAAAGTTACTTTCTACAGCAAGACTTACTTCGCTGGGCAGGGGATGCGGCATGTACCTGGCCACCGGCTCCGTGCTCAGCTCAGGAGGAGGAAGGTATGAAAGAGCCTTCCTCTTACTTTCCCTCAGCTGGAACTTTCTAGAAATACTCCACATTAATTTTTAATGAGGCTTTTAAAGAAAATTTAACAAGCCCTACATGCTAGTAAGTAATATAATTCCATAGTATAGGATGATATAAAATGAAGAGGAAAAGTCTTTGGCTTTACTCTTTTAAGAGTTCTTTTTCTGTACCTTTCTAGAAGTCAATACTCTAAACACATACACATACAAACATATATAGACTATGTACAGTCATACCTTGCTTACCAAGGGGGTACCTCTTGAGAGATGTACGATCAAGTGATCTGGTCATTGTGTGAACTTCACAGTATATTCATGCAAAATAAGATGCCAAGAATGTCACCAGCAGATGCCTTCTGGGACACCACTGTACACACTTCTGTCATATACCAAACCATCATTATGTGGCATGAGAATGTATGGAAATATAAACATGTACAAGCATGTCTCTGTCCTTTTTTTCACTCGACATATATATGTATATATTTATACTTTAATGGAACATGTGTATTATATACGAATGTCTATTTTAAATGAAGTACCACTCCAATTGCTACTCCAAGTTCCAGGTTCTTCCTGCCTCGAACAAAGAATTGGACGAAGTGGGCCAAAGGCAGCATCGAAGTTGATTCAAAACGGCAAACAGAGGAACTGGCTCCATGGAGTGAGATTGGGCCAGAGAAAAGGTGGGGAAAAAAGAAGAAAATAACAACATAGGAAAGCAAAAATACATACTGCACCTACAGGACACTATTTGGATGCTCTTTATGTCTTATCATAAAAAGGGCACCACAGCCCTGCGCCTTACCACAGACATCGCCTCCCTGCTGCGCAAATGCCACACACAGCAGGCGGCGCAGCCCGAGAGTGGAGAGAGCTCTTCCTCTTGGTGCTGCCCTTATTTATCTGGTCCAAATGCTGGAGGAAACCCATGAAGAGGGGCTTGGATTCCAGGCCCCAGGCCTAGTAAGGTCCGGGCCGCTCGCCCAGGTCACCCACTGTCCCAGCCAGCCCTCGCCACCCTACTCCTACCTCAGTCGTAAGGTCCGTCCTGCACGTCTTTGCGCAGGAGGATTTGCTGAGTCAAAGAATAAGTACAGTAAAATACTATTTTGTTCCCAGAAGGCTGCTGCATTCACCCTCTCACCCATGTGTATAGAAACAATTATTTGGCCTTACTGTCCTTAACACAGAACATTAACAAACCTCTTTATGTTTGTCCATCAAATAGGTCAAAAAAAGTCTCTCCTTGCTTTAATTTGAGATTCCCTAACTATGATGCTCTGTGCCTTTTGTGTCTCTATTAACCCATATAAACATCTGTCCATGTCCGATGCATTGTTTTTGCCTATTGGGTAACTTGAAAATTTCTTAATGATTAGTAAGAACATTCTGTACAATAAGAAAACTAACTTTTAATTAAAATGCATCAAAAAGATGTTTATTATGTTTATTACATAATTTCTTACAATATTTTGATGTTCTTAATTTTTCAAGTGTGCTTAATTGACCAATCTTTCCTTTATGGCTCCTAGAAACATTCAGACAAGATGATATTGGAAAATTGTAAGTCCCAACCTGGTAGACATCAGATGTGCCAAGTTCGTGTCTGCCGTGTATTGAAAAATGAATTCTAAGGGATAAAAGAAGTTAAGAGCAGGAAAAGTTTATTAAGAGAACGCTCCCCAGACACAGGAGTCCGGAATGGAGTTGCCACCGAGGCCCTTTGTCAGAGGTACTTTATACAGCAAAATCAAAAGGTGGGCAAAAGGTGAGTCAGACTACAGTCAACCTGTAGGATGACACACAGGGCCGCTTAGCTGATACTGGTAACAGGGAAATGAGTCATGCAGCAAAGGTACATCGGAAGAACAAAGGTATTTGGGGGAAGGGAAGGGAGTATGGGTGCAGCTGTTCTGGCCACCCACCTGTGAGCCCACCGGTCCAGCTGGTGCAAATTACAGTAGAATCTCAAGCCACCGCTCACCTCCGCGGAGGCTCGCCTTGCAATACTGGCTTTTCAGATTCACCACCAGTCACAATTCTGATGTCTTTATTTTTTGTGCTGACTTCCTCGAGGTCCGGATCACTCTCCGACTGCGTATTAATTTCTGTCTCCCTTAACTGCCTATAATAATGCTGCTTCCTGGGATCTTAACGATGCCCTAGGTAGACATTCTCTTACTACCTCATTGCACGCGGTGCAAACTGAGTCTCAAAGAGGTTAAGTGACCAACCCCACCCCCCCAGCAGCAGGTCCAACCCGGCTCCCCGACTCCCCGCCCGTGTGGGCCCACCGTCCGGCAGCCCCTCTCATCTTCCAAAAAGGGTTTTCCAGTAGGCACTTTGCCCTGCCACTCCCAAATACGTCTTTCAAACTTTTAAAGGAAGCCAACGCGCACACCCAGAGACTGAAAACACGAACAGGCCTCAGCACTGACCCTTTCAGAAACGTGATCAGCTCCAGCCCTGCAGAGGGGGCGCCAGGCGCCCGCCAGCCCGGGAGCCGCAGACGGCCCGGAGCGAGCTGGCACCTGCCGCCGCGAACGGGCCCCGGGGGACCGGCACAGAGGCCCCGGGACGCCGGCGGAGAAGAGCACTTTACCAACAGACGAGGAGCCCAGAACACCGCGGGGTCTATTTAGACCGGCGGCCGCTGCCAAGGGGGACCGAGGGCGAGTTTCCGAGAGGAACCGCGAGCGGGGCCCCGACGGCGACTTCTCCGAAGAACCGACTCGCCGGGCGCGCTGCAGGTCTCTGGGCGGCGCCCGCGCGGCGTCTGAAATGCCGCGTTTCCAGCCGCAGCCCTGACCCCGCCAATGCTCGGGGCTTTCGGCCTCAGACGGGAAGGTGACCTGCAGGCTCCACCTTTCTGGGGACAGCCGGGTCGGGACTCCTCTGAGGACGGACTGGGCTCCGATCGCGGGGTTCCGCAGTCTTGCTGGCGCCTGCCGAGAGCGGGGACTTCAGCTGGTTCCTCGGCGCGCCCGCGCTTTAG